>JASDQU010738606.1:18847-38628 GCA_032191745.1 Picea mariana | reverse complement strand
GATTACTTTTTGTTGATGACAAAATTTGCAACAAAAGACACCATTAATGGAAATTTCCAATAAACTACTAAATGGGTGAAATTTCACCTTGAATGAGAGTTCGAGGTGGAAAACAATGAAGGGAAAACAAAAACAAAAATAGAAAATAGTGGAAAAAAAGGAAAATGAAGCCAAAAGGATGTCAGGGAAAATAACAATATGTTAAGCATGAATAATTAATGTGATTCATAAGTTGATTGTCTTTATATTCACACAACTATGTGTTCATTTTAAGTGTAGTAGTTGAGTTGTTTATGAAAAATAGATAGGCTGAGCTTGGTGGGCTAGTAGTGGTTGCGTACTTTAATCTTTATGCAGGAGGTCTCAAGGTCGATCTCTCAAATTGGTTTCCTTTATTGCATTCCTCACTTGATGTATCTACTAAGTCAAGTTTCGTAATTAGTTCCAATGGGTTTACATTGGTTACCATCCTTGAAACCCAAGGAAGAACCGAAAGATTTCCTCACGAGGTTTTCTTTGGAAGAAAATAGATAAGATGACCATGGGTTTTAAAGTTCCACTTGAACAAGCACAATGTCTCCACAATCTGGAGGCCTCATTGAGAAAGAAAAAGCAAGGACTAGGTGTAGAAAGAAGAATAAAATCAAATATTATTATACTTTTATCACCTCAAAGAAAATAGGATTCCATGAAATCAACTCTAGTTTCTCTTTTAAGATTTTAAACTATCAAATCTACTTTCATTTTATAACCATTATAAGAATATATTCGTTATGAACTCAACATATCACTTGTGATAATTGAAATTAAATAAAGATGATAACAAACATATTCATCCTAACTACCCAAACTAAATTAAAGATAGATAAGATGACCATGAGTTTTAAAGTTCCACTTGAACAAGCACATTGTCTCCACAATCTGGAGGCCTCATTGAGAAAGAAAAAGCAAGGACTAGGTGTAGAAAGAAGAATAAAATCAAATATGATTATACTTTTATCACCTCAAAGAAAATAGGATTCTATGAAATCAACTCTAGTTTCTCTTTTAAGATTTTAAACTATCAAATCTACTTTCATTTTATAACCATTATAAGAATATATTCCTTATGAACTCAACATATCACTTGTGAGAATTGAAATTAAATAAAGATGATAACAAACATTTTCATCTTAACTACCCAAACTAAACTCAATTAACATTATAATCATATTACTTAAATTACATAATATATTATTGAAATTAAGTAAAATTAAAATCCCTTACCCATCACTAAATATCTCTTAAGTAAAGTTAGGAATCCAATTTCCACTATTCCATAATGTTTCATCAAGGTCAACATCAACCTCAAATATTTAAAAAAATATCTTCTCTCCTTCCAACTCCCACGATTAGATGATATATCGTCAAAGTCAACATCAACCTCAAATATTTAAAAAATATATTCTCTCCTTATTAAATTGAAAGGTCAACATCAACATCGAATCTTTAGAAAAATATCTTCACGTCCTATGAAATGGAAATCTTCTTTGTTATGTGAAACCGTCCATTTCATTCACAAAGTCTCCAAAACATCAACTCCATGATATGTCATGTAGCAAGTTGCATGCACCCCCTTGAAAGCGAATCTGAAGTTGAATTTTATTAAATATTAAAAAAAATAAGATATAAATTTCTTTGTATTTGAAATAATGAGAATATGTGTGTATTTAGTGAGTTAGTTTTATTGGTTAAAAGAAATTATTTCAAGGTGGAGTTCATTGTGAAGTTTTTATCCGTTGAACTATTAGTTGTTATTGTTGCTAACTGTTGAATTTATCTCAATACAAATATTCGAATAAGAGGGGGAGATCCCATGAGGTTTTCTCTAAAAGATTTTTTTTTTTTTATTTTATTTTATTATTATTATTTTTTTTTATGGATTTTAGGAATTTGTATAAATAATTTTTTTAAGAATTTGATTTGTTTATATTAAATATGTTTAAATGTATTTTACTTATTTATTTAGGACTTAAGTTGAAATATTTAATTATTATTATTATTTTATTTTATTTTTTAAATGTCAAGTGTCAGCTTTAGCATTAGAGATTAACATTACACATATCACTTGTACAAATTGTAAATCATACCTTTCAATGGAAATATATTCCTTTTTTTAAAAGAATGTTATGCACTATAAAACTCAAGCCCCTTTCTAAGCAAAATCTTCAGTTATAAATATGGATCCTATTGAGTCACCAAATAACCATCCATTTTATCATCTTTTCATGACTTTTCCCTTAATTTTTAATCATTTTTCACTTTATGTAACCTTGTATTAAGACTATTTTCATGATTTATGTGGGATTAGGTTTAAGGTATTTTCCAATGCATTTATTTTAGTATTTTAAGTGAATTTATGATTAAATATTGGAAAAATAATATTCTTTCACTTATCTTTGAAAGTTGGGTGAGTTTGATAATGATTACATGTACATTTGGAGTTTGTAACAATGTTTATTTTTATCACCTAGCTCCGAATTCGAATTTATTCTTCATCCATTAAAGATTTGATGAGTATAGTACCTTGGATAAAAAAGAATCATGAAGTTATTTATTAGATTTGTTATCTAATATTTTAAGAGATTTTGGAAATATTGTTTACTTTCTAAATACTAGCAAAAGGTTGTAACCACATGAGAGATTTGTGGATCTAAATTAATTAGTGTTTATCTTAGTTTCAAAGCAAGTTTGTGTATAAATAAGAGTGCCTTGTCCATTCCAAAGAAGAAAGGCTCTTGGAGAATACATCCAGAATGTGATGGAATAAATAAAGTTTCTTGATATTTCCTTTCATAGAGATTGTCATTCTTTAGTTCTATAAATAGAATGATTTGATTTAGTTTTATGATGTTGTAGTTTAGTTTGTTGCCTTGTTCTTGGGAGAATTGTGCTCACTCCAAATAGATCATGGTGGTATTTTACTTCATTTTATATGTCTTTATTTAATTATGCTATTTGATTTCATGAACAACCTTTTCCTTTTGCAGATTGATTTTCTTTTAAGCAATGATTCATGGAAACAAGATGTGTACAACTCATACATGATTGGCCTTTCAAGTACATGCTCATTGGCAAGAATGATTATGTTTACTTCTGATTGATGAGTATCGTGTATTCATTTCCATAGTTAGTTTCAATGAATTATATTATGAAATATACCAAATGGAGTATTGTTGTAGAAGGTTCATATCTCAAAGATTGAACACTTATCTACAACCCGATTCACAACACTCATGGATATAGTAAGGTATAATGGAGCGATGAATTTGTCTTTTGTTCCATTTATTTCATGCAATGAATTTAATAAATAGGATCAACATTGAGCATTCTAGATAGATCATACTACAAATATTCTAATTCTACACATATTGTGTTTGCATTTCATAAATTTAYGAAATCCCAAATTGATAATTAAATGTAATAGGATTTAGACATATACATCGAATGGATTTTTTGGCCCCATTTCCAGGGAAATTCTTGAGGAATTGGAGAGGTTGTCGTATGTCATTTTAGCAAATAGGTGGCTTTTGAATTAGCATTGAAGAGATTGTCGACTATTTTCTTTGAACCAATTTTTAAACCAAGTTTTTTTCCACATATAGTTTCTTGCATAAATTTTTCCATAGTTTAGAATGCACTTTGAGTACAAAGAATTATAGCATTGATAGTTCATTTTTTGTATATGATTTCTTTTGGTGCTAACATTCTAGATACAATGGATTAGAGACGCTAAGACGAGAGGTAATAACTTGTGCATCCACTATAGTGGGTACTATATTCCACTTAATCTAAAGTATGTTAGTACTGTATCAATATTCTTAGATACATTTCTTGGTAAATTATTTCAACCATTTTTCACTCATGGTGCAGTCATAACCATCCCTTCCACTAATCCATTGGTAGAAATATTTACAAGAGAAGGAATGCATTTGAAGGAAGAAAGACAAGAAAAGTTCAGTAGAAAAAATGGAAGAACAAGCATTCAATAAAGGACAATAAAACCCTTCAATGTAAGATCTACAAATTACAATTTTGACTTTCTATAGTAAGGCAACAATGCACAATATTTACTACAAATCTAACAATTTGTTAGAAAAACAGGATTGTAGAGCAATAAAATAAAACAAATGTGGAAATAAAATACAAAAGATACACAATACAATAGAGACACAAATATACGTGGTTCACCCAGTGTGGGCTACGTCGACCAAAGAAATTGCTAGGTCCTTCCTTTATTATTATCCAGCAATCGAAGGGATACTACCTACAACAAACCCGTTGTAACTTCCTCTTCTTTCTTTCATAGTATCCTATCTCAGAATACAATATTTGCCATCATACCTAGCCACAATACATTTCCCTCATAAGAGAGGGTTGCCTTCTAGGGAAAAAAATCCTAACATAACTTCTATCGTTAGATCTGCGACCTTATAATGAACGATCCAAATTTACAATGAAATTACAATATACTTTTACAAGACAATTTTTCCTTCGGGGGCCCGCTTGCCCCCGAACCTCGTAGAGGGGGTAACCCCCCTCTGCACTCCCTCGCGTGGAAGAGTGTACACTCTTATTGGGTGTAAATTCTTCATGGGGTAGAAACACGGTAGAAAACAAAGACCTCTGAATCTGGAAGATAATCAGGCTCCACAACCAACACAATTTACCTCCAGTTTTCTAAAGGCATATTTAAATATCTATGGGATAGGCATCAAATGTTTTTGGGGGATGGAGTCATTATATCATCATAAACACATCCACCAAAAATTTCATGCACTCACATCATAGTTTAAGATAGAATGGTCATTTTTGGAATTTTGTAGCAAATTGACTTTGGAAATCTCCTAAAAATAGAGTTAGTACAATCATGATTTGAGGGGTCAAACAAACACATATTGAAAACATTTTTCTAAGGGAGATATACCTTGGAATATAGTTTCCAAACCAACTTGAATAACCTCATTTCAATGTCATATGCAAAAGTTACACTCAAATTACTAATTGTTTATCATGAAATATGCATTATGACAATTATGTAACCTAATTGTTCAATAACATATTTCACATGTCAAATAATTACATCTCCAAATTTTTTTTATAATGGATAAAGGAATTCATGTATATTTTAATTCATAACTTGAATCATTCCATTTGGAGGCCAGGTGAAAATTTTATGCCACATTTAGTAACTGCATGTCTTCAAACCAACATAGTAAAACTTTTCCTCCTAGGTCTATTCATCAACAGTTTTGAGATATAATATAAAGGAATATTAAAAACATGTTCCTATTGGAGATGGATAATTGAATCTAATTTCATCTCCAAGTGGAATCACATCTATCATTCCTTTAATGAAAAATTTATGCTAAATACTAATTGTTTTTCTAGGAAAACATTCACAAGTAGCCTTGTTAAGTTCCTTAGCATGTTTGAAAAACAATTTAAACTTACTTTGAAAAGATGTTTCTATTGGAGGTACAGCTATGAATCCACTTTAATATAGATTGTGAATCACTCAAATTGGACCTTGAATGAATAATTTATCAACAAAACACTGTCGGTTAGTCTAGCTGGCCAACACTCCTCAACATATAACAAAATGCATTTTTCTTCATTTATCGTCCTTGGAATTGTTTTATAAGAACTATTTGTCATTTTTTTGTGTATGTCTTGGAATAATATAGACCACACAACTCTATTCTTTCATGATATCATGTTCTATTGCAGGTAAGTGGTACTTTTTGCAGGTCTTAGGAGGATCCAAACAGTCATTCCATGGATGAGTGATTTTGAAGACAATTTTTTTTTCTTTTTTTAAGGACATGTCATCCAGACATTCACATCAAATAAAATTCAACATCGTAAAATGTTGAAATCAAATAGAGGCTCAATATCCTTGGAGCTCATTATAGGAACATTCCATTTTATGACCAACAACACCAACAATACCCAAATTTTCAAGATGGATCGAGGTCAATAAATATGAATACCAGTGAAGACTAGTACCAAATATAAGTCCAAATCATTTTTCACATTCACCATACGATTTCTATAGATGAGGTCTTATCAAGAGATGGACACTATTCATCCTACTTATTCACCATGGTATGCCCTTATATTTCCTCCTTTCGAGCTCAACAATCCATGCATGTTGAAGTATACACTTTCATTTTATTATGTATTCAATCTTAAATTCTTCATGATACTACTACTACCACATTATGACTTCAACCTATCTTTCCTTCATGAGTTTTCCATACTTTCCTGCTCCATTCATGCCTAACCCATGTAATAAAGGCACTCATCTCACTTGCATGTTGTTTTACCTCATTGTCCTATCCCTTTCCTCAAATAAAAATTTGATGGTGAAAACCTATCTTATGCGTCATCATACCATGAAGTGCTTGAAAAACCAACTTGTAGGCAAGCATTCCTTGGGAAAAATAATTTCTTATTGTGAAAACCCTTTTGGGAGCAATAAAAAAATTCTTGTTTCAAAAGAAACTTGTTGGAGGACAAGGTTTGCAATGATTAAAGTGAAATCAAAATTCCATCCAAGTTCAGTTTCTCTTTACCTCGTTGAATGAAAAGCTTGCTTGTCTATCAAGAAGCCTATTTCAGATTTTAGTTACATAAGGTGGTTGCTCCAAATATCATGTTACCAGTTTCGAGATTAAAATCTAAGTCTACCTCTTATCAAGGTTCCATGTTTCTAGATATCAGTTTATAACAAGCTACAAGTACCACATCATCCAATTTATACTTACTTAGCTCAGTTCAGATCACCATTGTGGACCAACTCATCTCTTCTGCTCCTCAGGATGTCATATACTTGTTGTCGATATCATGGAATTCTTAGGTAGGTGCATGTATGTTTATTTTCCAATATTTAATCAATAATTCCTTGAATGCTACAAGAAGTGTGCTTGGAAAATTCTTTATGCCCTTATGCTTGCTTTGCTACTCTCATATGTCCTTCCCTATTTTTCATATTTCCTAAGGACATAAGAAACCATTAACTGGGGGGGGGGAGACATTCATACCTTTTGATCCCATACTCTCATATAGCCTTTTTTATCCCATACTCTCATACAATGGTAATAGACATTTTCCCCTCACATGAATTCTTGTTGTCAATCATGTAACCCATCATTGGTTTGCATATGAGCACAACTCCAAATCAAAATCTGACATTTGGGGGATAATTTAGATACTATGGGGATGATTCAACAACTATCAAATAGGTCAAGCATTGATATCATTAAAAGACAAATAATTTGCAGTAGATCTTGTAACCACAGAGAGATCTTGTAACCATAGAGAATATCTTGTAACCACAATGCAGATCCGGTAAAACCATTCATTGGTTAGCATACTTTTGCTTCCTCAAATAAAAATCCACCACTTGGATTGTTATAGATGATCAAGACATGATTTGGTTCCTATAAAATCACCAAAAACTCAAACTCACTGTTCCTAGGGAGAAAGTCAAACTACAAGTCAATGTAGAAATTTTAAAACAGTCAAATCTACTATAAGGGCACTTTTTGCATGCGATTTTCATGCTTTTGAAGCCAAATCAAGAAAAATGAAGACGATGTTTGTGACCAATATAACCATTCAGGGAATAATGTTATAAAAATTCTCAAAAAATACACAAGGAAGGTTGTATGGGCATGATTTTAAGGCATTTTTATACTTTTTTTTTATCATTATGTACAAGAAAGGAAAAATTCAATTCGCTGAGTAATTTTGCACAACAATTCCTTTTTTTAATCAAAATGGAAATATGAGAAATGATAAAATACACCATTTCCAACTTGAAACACTCAAGTTGGCCTTAAAACGAGTCCGAGGCGTAATTTTTTGTGCATTTGAGCAATTTGGGAAGTGCTTAAAATTTATGTAAGATCAACAATTGTATGCACCACCAATGATAAACTATATATGTTTCTACATGATTAGGATAAAGGATTAACATATTCTATTAAACTTATTTTCGTTATGGATACTTAATCAGGGAAAAATGACAAGGAACGTTGCACTCCTTTGCATTGGGCCACAATAAGAGGGAATTTAGAAGGTTTCATTGTTCTTGTAGGAATTATTCCACCAACAAACTTGTAGTAGCTTGCGTATGTTTGGATCATCTTAAAGACTTGAGTAATCAACAATAATATATGTACATCTATTTGGGGTATGTAATTTGAGGAGAATGTATCGATGTGATTGTAAGCATGTTTATAGTCTATATTCTAATCACTTTAAAAGGGGGAAATCACACCAATGGTGAGGGGTGTATTACTTACACAAATGGAGATAGTATTAAACAACAACATCAAATTAACTTCTTTACAGTAGCATAGAGGCATTGTTTATTAGATTTTGATAAACCCTAATGATTTTCTATTTGTGGTTGCAACTGTAGTATTTGTGCTAGCTAAAGTACACCTTCTTGGGTTTCTATATGTTTAGTCCTAGGAAGTTTGATCAGGGAAGGTCTATTAGTGACAAGAAGTAGAGCACACTTCAGGAAGGGGTAAGATCTCATCTATAAAAAACATTTGTGTTTATCTTTGGCATTATGTTTGTTGTGGCATAATGTTTTCTCTGTTTGTAATGAACATTATACCATGTTGCGTGTATCAATGCTAGTAAGGGAACTAATTCCCTTGTAGTGAATTATGAAAAGTGCCAGGAATTGTAGTGCATTAGAGAATCTTATAGGATCATCTATTAGAGTTTGTAATAATAGTGGTATATCTTTAGAATGTTCTTTGGGAGAAAATAAGAATTGAAGGATTTGGAAATGAAGGCCATTCCTTTCTTTCCTTTATAATCATCTTGGTGTGTCCCTGCATCCCATAATTAAACATTATTGTAGTTTATGTCTATAATTGATCATTAAGTTGCTACAACACAATAAGGAGGATAATAAAAAAGATGAAACAAGGCTGAAATTGATTTGACCATATCTTGCGAACCGTGCATCTGATGGCCACATAATTGGGAGGATAAATGCACTAAGGTCATATGAATAAACTCAAAAAAATTCAAGAAAATACAATTCATATCCTTTGAGAAATCAACCACCATCACCTCCAACCATTTTTGTTATTTTTCAAAATTTGTACATTGAATGAATGCAATTTTTTGTGGGAAGAAGCATAAAATGCATTGAATAATTGCATTTTTGAATGAATGCAATCATTACCAACACCCCCACAAAATTTCGCAACCCAATTGGTGAATTTTAAAAATAAATGAAAAATATACCAAAGGAAGTCTACTACTGGAAATCCTGTAACTAGTTTCTAGATCCAGTAACCCTCTTCATTGATTGGCATACCAATGTGTTTTAATGAGGAAATCCACCATATCGGTTTTGGTTCTAGAGGCCCCAATATGGTTTAATGTTGATCAAACTAGATCCAGGCTACATGATGACAGTGTTATCCCAAGGTCAAATTCAAATTCAACAACTTATTACTTCATAAATTTAGTTCAAGGATTGATTTGTCTTGAGATGGTTAAGATTATAAGTAGGGAACAACACCCTTAAAGAACAAGGAGCCATATCATTGAAATTCAGTTGATATGCACATTGTTGGGTTATCAATATGAATACGTGCACATGGTTTTAAGTGATGATATTTTTTCTATTTGAAGGGGTGGAATCTTTTTACGTAGTACGAAAGAGAGCAAGTCCAAGAGGCAAGTTTTGTCGCACAAGAATCAACACTCACAAGGACTTGTAGTTGTCAGACAAAATCCAACCACAAGACACTCAACTGCAACTTCTATCACTATTATCCAATATTTCATGAGAGACCTAACCACAGTTTAGAGAATCAGATAAGGGTTGCATGAAGACATGCAATATGTTCAATTGGGGGGAGATGTTCAGTCACCAAATTACCATCTTTTTTATCATCTTTTCACAACCTTTCCCTTGAATTTTAATCCATTTCCTCTTTGTGTAACCTTGTATTAATTGTATTTTCATGATTTATATGGGATTAGGTTCAAGGTATTTTCCTATGCATTTATTTTAGTATTTTAAGTGAATTTATCATTAAATCTTGGAAAAATATCACGTTTTCACTTATCTTTGAAAGTTCGGTGAGTTTTGTGATTATCACAAGTACATTTGGAGTTTGTAACAATGCTTATTTTTACCACCTAACTCCAAATTCGAATTTATTCTTCAACCATTGAAGATTTAATGAGGATTTGGGATGACCATTAATGTACCTTGGATAGCGAAGAATCATGTAGTTCTTGATTAGATTTGTTATCTAATATCTTAAGAGGTCTTAGAGATATTGTTGACTTTCTAAATACTAGAAAAAGGTTTTAACCATATGAGACATTTTTGGATATGAATTAATTAGTGTTTATCTTAGTTTCAAAGAAAGTTTATGTATAAATAAGAGTGTCTTCTCCATTTCAAATAAGAAAGACTCGTGAGGAATACATCTAGTCTATGATGGAATAAATAAAGTTTCTTGATATTTCCTTTCATATATATTGTCATTCTTTAGTTCTATAAATATCATGTTTTGATTTAGTTTTATGATGTTGTAGTTTAGTTTGTTGCCTTTTTCTTGGGAGAATTGARCTCACTCCAAATAGATCATGGTKGTGTTTTATTTCATTTTATGTTTTTATTTAATTTTGCTATTTGATTTCATGAACAATCTTTTCCTTTTGCATATTAGTTTTCTTTTAAGCAATAATTCATGGAAACAAGATGTGGCTAACTCATACATGATCAAACTTACATGATCATAGCCATGAATTATTAAGTTTACTTTTGATTGATGAAGTATGGTGTATTTCATTTCCATAGTTAGTTTCATTGAATTATATTATGAAATATACCAAATGGAGTATTGTTGTAAAAGGTTCATAACTTGAATATTGAACACTTAACTACAACTTGATTCACAACACTCATGGATATAGTAAGGTATAATTCAATGATGAATTTTTCTTTCATTCCATTTATTTCTTGTGATTGATTTCATAAGTAGGATCAACATTGATCATTCTAAATAGATCATACTACAAATAATCTAATTATGCACATACTATGTTTGCATTTCAAAAGTTTACAAACTCCCATATTAATAAATAACTGTAATGAGATTTAGGCATATATATCAACTAACACATGTTGGGCCCTTTGTTTTTGGTTAGAAGTTGCACAAGGAAGATTACAATCCCAATTTTGGTCAAACACAATTTGCGCAAGCCACAAAGGAGCTGGACAATGGAGCAAGCAAGGAAACAAAAAATGGTTGGAAAGAGGAACATTGCAACACCAACAAGGAGAAACAAGTTATAACAGAACAAGAAAAAGAAACCATGTGAAGTCTCAAGCCAAAAAATCCCAATCAACCTATATATACGAGATGTATATGATTGTAAAGGGTTAGATGGTGTAGATGGTACAGTTGGGTTAGATGGGTGTAGACAAGATTATCATTTACTCCATGTAGGTTATGTGATTGTAATTCATATCCATTTTGGGAAAAGGGTAGATAAAGATCTGAGGAATGAGTTCGAAGCCATAAAATATTGTAACGGAGTAGTGACTTGTATTTGTTAAATTGTAGCTTAGAATCTCTTTTGATGATAATATATGGAAGGACCTAAAATTTTGAAATATTTTGTGTAATTCTCTATCCATGGTTATGAATTTTCTCTTTACTTTACTTCTTCATGGTTGATAAGATAAGCATGTTATAATTGTTTGCAAATGTTGTCTCAACCCCATTGTCTTTAATACTAGTTATGAATGAGTTTAGATCCACTCTTTGATTATTTCATCTTGCAAAAGACTATGGTGAATGAAGGTTGTAGAAATTTGCCTAAATATTCTCCTTGCTCTTCCCTATATTCTTGTATTGGTTGTGCTTCAGGCGATAATTATTCTCTTCGGAGAAGATGAAAATGCCAACGATCTAGACTACTCAGTGCCTTTTGTTGGTAACCTAAGAAGGACCCTGGTTTGATCAACTTTGCGCCAACAAAATGGTTCTATTGTAGGGACCTGCATTGAAAGGGAACCTGTAGGAAGAATGCTTCTGCAGATTCACCGATCCGATATTCACCAGGGGTGGGAGAAAAATTGCGACGCCTTCAAAGGGAAAGAAGCGGAGCTGCGAGGAAAATCTGTGAAAGATACACGGGAGGTTGTCTTTTTCAAAAAGATCGAGCAACCAGTACAAGACATTTTGGGTTAAGTTTCCAGGAGAGATTTTCCACTGGATATATAAGCTCCAAGAAGCTCTAGAATTCCAAGAATGAGTCAGGAAGACCTGTTCTTGGGATATAGAAAATATTGAAGCGTTTCATCGCTAGATCATCTGGTAATGCGAGCTATCGATTTCTGGGTCAATACAACATTAGAAGGATACATTATCGAGTTTGCAGCTAAGAATCACCACTATTTTTCATGGGCAGAAGCGAATTTCAAGAAAGACGCAAGGGGAATACTGTTGAGAGAAATCCCCCTGTGGATTAAGGTTTTCTTGATGGAGGAGGGGATGTTGACTATGTCCACGACTGAGATGGTAGCCTAAACACCCTCGCTTGGGGTGGGGTGAGTTTGGGGTGGAATCATGGCCTGAGAGAGGGGAGAGGGTTCTTTGAAAAATGGGGGAGAAACAAGAAATGAACTCAAGGGATGAGTGAGCCTTGAAAAGAGCTGCCATAGTTGAGAAGTGGTGGCGCGGTAAGATGAAGAAAGCGGTGAAACAGTTCGAGAATTTGCGTAAAGAAGTCAGACCAAGAGAAGTCGAGGAAGGAAAGATGGAAGAGTTGTGAAAGATGAGAAGACAAGAAAGAATGGCCAATCAAAGATTAAATGAGAGAGAAGCGTAGAGAGAAAGAAGTCCCCGAGAGGGTGGACAAGAAGAAGAAGGTGTAGAAGCATGGGAAAAGGAAGCCGACATGGATCTTAAAGAAGAAAGAGAAGATTCATCCCCGATACCAGGAAATATCAAGAATTCGGCTGAAGAGACCGCTCCAGAGGATGATAACGAGACCCCACAGATCAAGGAAACCCGCCCCGAAGCCAGTGGCACTGGCCCCGAATCACCCATACCCCAAGTGTCTTATATACAAGTGGTAAATTCTATACTACATTCTTATGCTATTCCTGTTCCATTATAGTTAGTTAGTCAGTCACAATTGGGAAGCACGAATACTGGGAGGATATTGGGATCCCCTGGTAGATCGTAACCAGGACCGTTAGGTTTTATCTTGATAGGGGCAGTAAAATCATTAATGGATGGTAATGTGGGAGGTTTGATTGCTCGATGTCTATAAATCTGGGGTAAGGGAGATGAGGATGTTGAGCAACATTGGTTCTTATGTGAAGCAATTTGGAGGTCCAAAGGGACTCTAGATGCAAATAAATTGGTCGAGCTCCAGACTACCTTGAGAGGTCCTACTCTCAAATGGTACATGAATGTTATTGAGCCAAGAGTTCTAGGAGCACAAGGTCAAGAATTCACACTTGAACAAGTACATAAAAAATTCATAGCAGAGTTTAAGCTACCTCAGTCAAAACAACAAGCTCTGTTTGAGTTGTGCAAAATTCAGCAAAGGGAAGGTGAATCGTCTTAGGAATATAGCCAGAAGTTTAAATATGATATAGGGAGGTTAGAACATCCAATTCATGAGGAACATCAAAGAGAATGGTATATCCAGGGATTGCTACATTTGACATGAATTCTATTAGTGCAACAATGGATAGCCACTTTGACAAATTCTTTGGAACAATCAATGAATTGAAGCCATGGTTTTATATTTAGGGAGTCTGAGAGTGACCAGACCCCTAGAAAATGAAAATTTGGCTCAACTAAAAGGACAAATATCATCTCTTATAGAGAATATTCAAGAATTGACGATACCCAGACCAGGCCGACTGCAAGTCTGGTGTACTAGATGCTACACAAAAGGACATCCAGTAAACGAATGTCCACGAATGAGGGGAATAGGACCCCCTCAGAATCCGATGGGACCCTCACCAGGAACCACGGGAGGAGTTGTGCAAGTATCCATTAATTTATCATTCCATACCCCAACCCCGTATCATGATTTTCCAGGTAATCAAGCATCACTATCAGTTGACAATTACGAGATCCATCGAATTCACGGGAATGGGCCAATATAGTTCCCCATTATTCATAAGTATTAAACGATACCGAATACTATACATTTTGAGTTTTGAACATCTACCACACATGCTACAAATTAGTGTAGAGCATTGGATGCACTTGCGGACAGACTGGATCAAACATCATTCAAGGTGAATGAAACCCCTCAGGGGCTGGGAAGAGGTCAAGGAGCTGGAGCTGGAGGAGACTTAAGATGAGGAAGAACTGGGGGAAGAGGATCAAGTAGAGTCTACTACTATGATGAGCAAGGTCACATGGCTAGGGATTGTCCTCACTCGAGGCGGCCATGGTGCTCTCACTGCAGAACCAATGGGGACACAAATGAAGACTATTTAGATCTAATTGCGAAATGGGAAGATCATGTACGTCAACACAGAACTAATATTATAATCTCAAAAATAAAGATATTTATTAAATGACAACTACCCATTGCCCAACCAATATCGTTACTCGAGGAGGAGCAAAGACTAGCGCAGACGCTGATAATATGCCTCATATCTAGAAAGCAATGCCTAAGGAGGACATGTATGATCCTGTGAAACATAAGATACTCTTTAAAAATTCAATAGAATTATTCCAGAGTATCAATGGCCCTGAGATGGAAGAAAAAACCCCTCAACCTATCGTTTATCCTAAGATCGTGCAAGTCCCTTCTTCACCCCCTGCACCCCGAAACCCCGTAGTCCTAATGAGACAACCTGAGTAGTCACAAAATGTAGTTTACCTTTGGTTTCAATTATTTTATGATATTCTTGGGAATGACCATCTGAAGAAAAGTTGCACAATGCCATGTACCTAGTCCGAGGAACTGAAGAATCTCTAGAAACTAGAATAAGGACTAATCTTCCCGAGAAGAATACTCAGAGAGTGCAACGAAGGAAAATAAGGATTGGGAAAGAGTTTAGATTATCAACCCAACTAGATGAGTTTGAGATTAAGGATTTTATGTTAGATCTAGGATCCAATGTTAACATACTTCCTAAAAAGACTTGGGAAGCTTTAAGTAAACCCTAGTTGAGATATTCCCCAATCCAGTTAAGAATGGCCAATCAATATTGTATTTTCCCAATAGGAAGACTAGAGACTGTGGAGATAGATGTTGCTAGAGTGAATACTATAGTTGATTTTGAGGTGATCAAAATCATGGGGGATAAGGACCCTTATCTTGCACTACTTGGTGTTGACTAGGCCTGTTATAATTATGTTGTGATTGACCTGAAGAGGGATACTATGACATTCAAAGCAGATGGAATCAAAGTAGTTCAACCCTTGGATCTGTATGTAGGCCCTCGATACATAGAGCCGACATACAAAAATATGAAAGGATAATATTTGGATCAGTTATACATTGTAACAATAGGAACAAGGGAATACTACATAAATCCTACTACTGATGGATCAGTAAGTTGGAGGAGCATATAATCAATGAATAAAGATTCAGAACTAGCATTTGACAGTTGGCATCAAGGTTCATATGAAATATTTTCAAGAACATGCGCAACTGTTAGAGAAACTAGATGGGTTGGAACTGAGGTCAGAGAACACCTGATATACAATGATACCTCAAAACTTGACATTTTTCTAGTCAACATGGAAGAGAAGATAGTGGAGGATCAAAATATTTCAGTTATGGACTTAGCCCTCCAGGAAACCCCTACTAGATGGTGGGCTAGTCACAAAGCCTTGATTAAGAATTGGAAGTATGTGAATCAAGCTATCCAATATAGATTTCAATATAAGGAGCAACTGGAATCAAAGATACGAATGGATTTCCAAGTTGCACAACTATTCAATGGAAAGTCTGATCCTAAAGAACATATTGAACAATGCATGAGAGAGTGGCCAGTTGTGGAAATGCCATCTCGCTTGTGGGTTAAATTATTTCCCCATTCATTAGGTCCGATTCCGAAAGCTTGGTACATGCATGAAGAAACCATAAGGCAAACCATCGAATGGAAAATGTTAATAGACCAATTTTACAAGGAATTCTCTTTTACAAGTAAGTTCCCTGAGATTAAGATAGTTTTGCAACAAATTAAAAAAATTCCTTTTTACCGATGTTGGTGAATGGAAATCACACCCAGTGGTATGTGCAAATAATAACCAAGAAATTTATTCTAACCTTGACCTAGACACGAACAAGACACCTATAGACTTCTATAAGATTGAGAAGGATTTGGAAAACCTGGAGGATTTAGAATAATTGAGAAACTTAGCCATTAAGGAAAACGAAGGAAGCAGAGAAATCCAGAACACCATACCCAACCACACTGATAGTTCTTATAATTATCCATTGAAGTTGAAAAAAATCAATATAGGAACTACAGAGAAACCTAAGATAGCTATGGTAGGAGATTACTGGGATGAGAAAACTAGCCAGGAAATACATAACCTGTTGCGGGAGTATCAAGACTTATTCCCAAAGACATTTTCAGAGCTAAAAGGGATTAAAGAAGCTATGGGAGAGATGAAAATTGAACTAAAATCGAGATCAAAACCTGTAAGGAATAGGCCATATCGCCTTAACCCCAAAGTGAAAGAAACAGTTAAGAGGGAAATAGACAAAATGCTTGAGGTTGGACTTATTTTTCCAATTGAAGAAGCCGAATGGGTTAGCCCAATAGTCATGCAGAGCAAGAAATGTACAGAGGACATTAGGGTATGTGTATACTATAGTAGCCTTAACTCCTCCTTTGTGCATGAAACTTTTCCAACACATTTTATTGATGAAGTGCTAGAACAAGTTGCGGGGAAAGAATCTTACTCATTTACAGATAGATTTTCGGGGTATCACCAAGTGAGAATTTTTGAAGAAGACAAAAGGAAGACCACATTCAAAATATAATTGGGGTCATTTGCATACAGTGTGATGCCCTTCGGCCTAAAGAATTCCCATGCAGTTTTTTCCTAGATTGTAATAGCAGTTTTCTAAGAATTTATTCACAAGTTTATAGAATTTTATATGGACAAAATATACAGTCTGCTCAAGGAACATGTAGCACTACTACACTTGATGTCTGATAGATGTATGGAATTGAAAATATCTTTGAACCTCAGAAAGTGTATATTCTGTGTGCCACATGGAAACTTGTTAGGCCACATAGTATGCTGAGAAGGAGTATTGGTAGACCCAACCAAATTTGTGTTCATTGCAAACATGCCACTGCCTACGAGTGCTAAGAAATTGTGCTCCATGCTGGGAACATAGGGTACTATCACAGGTTTATCAGAAGGTATGAAAACATTACTACACCCCTGGAAAATCTACTAAATAAGTCATAAGTGTTCTAGTGGACGCCAAAGTGTGATAAAGGGTTCGACATCCTGAAGGAAAAGATCAGAGAAACACCTATTCTGATATTTCCGAATTGGGAAAACAAATTTCATGTGCATGTAGACACATCAGGTATTTCCCTAGGAGCCATCTTAGCACAACGAGGAGATGGATCCATGGATCATCCTATCTACTTTTCTAGCAGGAAGTTGTCACAAGCTAAGCGCAACTATACAACCACATAAAGGGAGGGTTTATCTATGATTTATGCTATACAAAAGTTTAGACATTAATTGTTAGGCTCCCATTTTAAATTATTTACTGATCATTCTACATTAAAATATCTAGTTAACAAGCCTATTTTGGAAGGAAGAATTTGTCTATAGTTGTTACTATTTCAAGAATTTTCATTTGAGGTGATCATTAAACCCGAAAGATGAAACGTGGGCCCTGATCACCTGTCTAGATTAGATTCAGGAGAAAAGGGTGGAGAAGTCGATGATCAGCTTCCAAATGCATATCTATTCCAGGTGGAGTCGTACCATAATACCTGGAAGACATAGAAGTCTTCTTAAGTGTTATAACCCTAAATTGCTCCACACATGCATTCCTGGCATCAAGCCCTCTTACTTGCTAGTTTTTCCAAGCCATCATTGAGTTGCTCTTCTTAAAAATCTATTTTTGAAAATCTACGCGCCCTGCACCATTACTGCCTGTGTACACATGCCTGCTACACCATTACAACTTTCGTACGTACGCTAGCTGCACCATTACAGCTCACATGTACTTGCAAAAGTTGCAAAAATTAAAAACTTGCAAGGAATTCGTTGAGATTATGGGCTATTGGGTAGTTTCCCAACTAATCCACCACCTATAGCCCATCAGCCAACCAAATAACAATCCTTTTGTCATATAAAAGGAGGTGTTGGGCTCTCATTCCTAAGCCAAGCATAAGAATAGTGAAACTCTACCCGTTTCACATCCCCTCCTTTCCCTAAGCATTTGCAGGCTTGTTGAGAGAATTGCATCAGAATTCCCCATTTTGTCCTTTTTCCTCCATTATAATCCCATTCCATTTCCCAAAGAGAAGGTTGAGAGGATAAAGATATGCGGAGGTGCACTTGGAGCTTGGTGAAGAGGAGCCCAGAATAGGTTTGTGGAGCAGTCGTTGACCTTGTTGTAAGTAAACATTGTGATATCAATAAAATAAATACTTTTCCTGTCCCGAAATATGATGTGTCAAATGTTTGAAATTGATTTATGTTTTATTCTAACTTCTAACCCATGATTTATATATGAAATGCATGTTTGTAGTTTTCTATTTATCTGTTTTTGAATGCAAGTTAGCCGTGGGAGGAGTCTTGCAATCAACAGAGCTACCGAGCGCAAGAGGATTGACACCAGATGTGGAGTAAAAGGTATAGTTACCTAATCCTTCTTACTTTGTATTTCATGAATGAGTCTGGGGTATGTTCGGGGTAGTTAGAAAAGTAGGATACTTTTAGACAGTTGTGATCTACCTACATGTTGAACCCTAGTGTAGTCCATAGGGGATTTTTCCTGCTATAGAAGAATTGGCGACCATATTGGGGAGCCTCTAGGGTTTTAGGGGATTTTTCGAGTGTTTGATTGGTTTTATAACTTTTGAGTTTCATTTTGAGTCTGTTGAGTCTTTAAGGGATTTTGGTCACCTGGTGGTACCATACCCGTTTTTCCCTGCCCTGTCAGTCTATATGTTTTAATTTGTTTTCAAGAAGTACAGAGGTGTACACGTCCTGTTGTGGGTCAACATGCATACATATGCTCCCTACTTTATAGACAACCCTCATACATACGCAAGCTTCTTAAGCATCAGTAGCGTGCCTATGTCAAAAAACTATTTTTAGGAAGAGGTAGCCAACCTCTTCCTTGATTGAGGTTTTACTTCTCAGGGTTTCTTGATTAATTTCAGTCTATTTGGTTTTTACGGTCGTAGCTTGGGTCAGATTTCAGTTTAATTGTCTTCTTAAGTTTCTTGTGTTTCCTAGATTTTTAAACTTATTTTTATCTTGAAGTTTTAAGAAAAATGAGTTGCATTTTAAAACAAAATTCCCCCTCATGGTTGGGGGGGCCATGAATTATGTATTCATCAGTCTCTTTTAGCATATTTTGTTATTTCTTCTTTGATTGGAAGAAAATATATAAAAAAACTTAGCTTCTTAGATCTCTTTATTTCTTGGAATTTTCTTTGCATTGTTATTTGAAAAAGAAAAATAAATTAGCATAGTGTTGTT
>JASDQU010738606.1:0-18479 GCA_032191745.1 Picea mariana | reverse complement strand
GAAATCCCAAATTGATAATTAAATGTAATAGGATTTAGACATATACATCGAATGGATTTTTTGGCCCCATTTCCAGGGAAATTCTTGAGGAATTGGAGAGGTTGTCGTATGTCATTTTAGCAAATAGGTGGCTTTTGAATTAGCATTGAAGAGATTGTCGACTATTTTCTTTGAACCAATTTTTAAACCAAGTTTTTTTCCACATATAGTTTCTTGCATAAATTTTTCCATAGTTTAGAATGCACTTTGAGTACAAAGAATTATAGCATTGATAGTTCATTTTTTGTATATGATTTCTTTTGGTGCTAACATTCTAGATACAATGGATTAGAGACGCTAAGACGAGAGGTAATAACTTGTGCATCCACTATAGTGGGTACTATATTCCACTTAATCTAAAGTATGTTAGTACTGTATCAATATTCTTAGATACATTTCTTGGTAAATTATTTCAACCATTTTTCACTCATGGTGCAGTCATAACCATCCCTTCCACTAATCCATTGGTAGAAATATTTACAAGAGAAGGAATGCATTTGAAGGAAGAAAGACAAGAAAAGTTCAGTAGAAAAAATGGAAGAACAAGCATTCAATAAAGGACAATAAAACCCTTCAATGTAAGATCTACAAATTACAATTTTGACTTTCTATAGTAAGGCAACAATGCACAATATTTACTACAAATCTAACAATTTGTTAGAAAAACAGGATTGTAGAGCAATAAAATAAAACAAATGTGGAAATAAAATACAAAAGATACACAATACAATAGAGACACAAATATACGTGGTTCACCCAGTGTGGGCTACGTCGACCAAAGAAATTGCTAGGTCCTTCCTTTATTATTATCCAGCAATCGAAGGGATACTACCTACAACAAACCCGTTGTAACTTCCTCTTCTTTCTTTCATAGTATCCTATCTCAGAATACAATATTTGCCATCATACCTAGCCACAATACATTTCCCTCATAAGAGAGGGTTGCCTTCTAGGGAAAAAAATCCTAACATAACTTCTATCGTTAGATCTGCGACCTTATAATGAACGATCCAAATTTACAATGAAATTACAATATACTTTTACAAGACAATTTTTCCTTCGGGGGCCCGCTTGCCCCCGAACCTCGTAGAGGGGGTAACCCCCCTCTGCACTCCCTCGCGTGGAAGAGTGTACACTCTTATTGGGTGTAAATTCTTCATGGGGTAGAAACACGGTAGAAAACAAAGACCTCTGAATCTGGAAGATAATCAGGCTCCACAACCAACACAATTTACCTCCAGTTTTCTAAAGGCATATTTAAATATCTATGGGATAGGCATCAAATGTTTTTGGGGGATGGAGTCATTATATCATCATAAACACATCCACCAAAAATTTCATGCACTCACATCATAGTTTAAGATAGAATGGTCATTTTTGGAATTTTGTAGCAAATTGACTTTGGAAATCTCCTAAAAATAGAGTTAGTACAATCATGATTTGAGGGGTCAAACAAACACATATTGAAAACATTTTTCTAAGGGAGATATACCTTGGAATATAGTTTCCAAACCAACTTGAATAACCTCATTTCAATGTCATATGCAAAAGTTACACTCAAATTACTAATTGTTTATCATGAAATATGCATTATGACAATTATGTAACCTAATTGTTCAATAACATATTTCACATGTCAAATAATTACATCTCCAAATTTTTTTTATAATGGATAAAGGAATTCATGTATATTTTAATTCATAACTTGAATCATTCCATTTGGAGGCCAGGTGAAAATTTTATGCCACATTTAGTAACTGCATGTCTTCAAACCAACATAGTAAAACTTTTCCTCCTAGGTCTATTCATCAACAGTTTTGAGATATAATATAAAGGAATATTAAAAACATGTTCCTATTGGAGATGGATAATTGAATCTAATTTCATCTCCAAGTGGAATCACATCTATCATTCCTTTAATGAAAAATTTATGCTAAATACTAATTGTTTTTCTAGGAAAACATTCACAAGTAGCCTTGTTAAGTTCCTTAGCATGTTTGAAAAACAATTTAAACTTACTTTGAAAAGATGTTTCTATTGGAGGTACAGCTATGAATCCACTTTAATATAGATTTGGAATCACTCAAATTGGACCTTGAATGAATAATTTATCAACAAAACATTGTCGGTTAGTCTAGCTGGCCAACACTCCTCAACATATAACAAAATGCATTTTTCTTCATTTATCTTCCTTGGAATTGTTTTATAAGAACTATTTGTCATTTTTTTGTGTATTTCTTGGAATAATATAGACCACACAACTCTATTCTTTCATGATATAATGTTCTATTGCAGGTAAGTGGTACTTTTTGCAGGTCTTAGGAGGATCTAAACGGTCATTCCATGGATGAGTGATTTTGAAGACAATTTTTTTTTCTTTTTTTAAGGACATGTCATCCAGACATTCACATCAAATAAAATTCAACATCATAAAATGTTGAAATCACACAGAGGCTCAATATCCTTGGAGCTCATTATAGGAACATTCCATTTTATGACCAACAACACCAACAATACCCAAATTTTCAAGATGGATCGAGGTCAATAAATATGAATACCAGTGAAGACTAGTACCAAATATAAGTCCAAATCATTTTACACATTCACCATACGATTTCTATAGATGAGGTCTTATCAAGAGATGGACACTATTCATCCTACTTATTCACCATGGTATGCCCTTATATTTCCTCCTTCCGAGCTCAACAATCCATGCATGTTGAAGTATACACTTTCATTTGATTATGTATTCAATCTTAAATTCTTCATGATACTACTAGTACCACATTATGACTTCAAATTATCTTTCCTTCATGACTTTTCCATACTTTCCTGCTCCATTCATGCCTAACCCATGTAATAAAGGCACTCATCTCACTTGCATGTTGTTTTACCTCATTGTCCTATCCCTTTCCTCAAATAAAAATTTGATGGTGAAAACCTATCGTATGCATCATACCATGAAGTGCTTGAAAAACCAACTTGTAGGCAAGCATTCCTTGGGAAAAATAATTTCTTATTGTGAAAACCCTTTTGGGATCAATAAAAAAAATCTTGTTTCAAAAGAAACTTGTTGGAGGACAAGGTTTGCAATGATTAAAGTGAAATCAAAATTCCTGCACATGGTTTTATTCCACCAACAAACTTGTAGCAGCTTGCGTATGTTTGGATCGTCTTAAAGACTTGAGTAATCAACAATAATATATGTACATCTATTTGGGGTATGTAATTTGAGGAGAATGTATCGATGTGATTGTAAGCATGTTTATAGTCTATATTCTAATCACTTTAAAAGGGGGAAATCACACCAATGGTGAGGGGTGTATTACTTACACAAATGGAKATAGTATTAAACAACAACATCAAATTAACTTCTTTACAGTAGCATAGAGGCATTGTTTATTAGATTTTGATAAACCCTAATGATTTTCTATTTGTGGTTGCAACTGTAGTATTTGTGCTAGCTAAAGTACACCTTCTTGGGTTTCTATATGTTTAGTCCTAGGAAGTTTGATCAGGGAAGGTCTATTAGTGACAAGAAGTAGAGCACACTTCATGAGTTTTCCATACTTTCCTGCTCCATTCATGCCTAACCCATGTAATAAAGGCACTCATCTCACTTGCATGTTGTTTTACCTCATTGTCCTATCCCTTTCCTCAAATAAAAATTTGATGGTGAAAACCTATCGTATGCATCATACCATGAAGTGCTTGAAAAACCAACTTGTAGGCAAGCATTCCTTGGGAAAAATAATTTCTTATTGTGAAAACCCTTTTGGGAGCAATAAAAAAAATCTTGTTTCAAAAGAAACTTGTTGGAGGACAAGGTTTGCAATGATTAAAGTGAAATCAAAATTCTTGCACATGGTTTTAAGGATATGAATACGTGCACATGGTTTTAAGTGATGATATTTTTTCTATTTGAAGGGGTGGAATCTTTTTACGTAGTACGAAAGAGAGCAAGTCCAAGAGGCAAGTTTTGTCGCACAAGAATCAACACTCACAAGGACTTGTAGTTTTCACACAAAATCCAACCACAAGACACTCAACTGCAACTTCTATCACTATTATCCAATATTTCATGAGAGACCTAACCACAGTTTAGAGAATCGGATAAGGGTTGCATGAAGACATGCAATATGTTCAATTGGGGGGAGATGTCCAGTCACCAAATTACCATCCTTTTTATCATCTTTTCACAACCTTTCCCTTGAATTTTAATCCATTTCCTCTTTCTGTAACCTTGTATTAATTGTATTTTCATGATTTATATGGGATTAGGTTCAAGGTATTTTCCAATGCATTTATTTTAGTATTTTAAGTGAATTTATCATTAAATCTTGGAAAAATATCACGCTTTCACTTATCTTTGAAAGTTCGGTGAGTTTTGTGATTATCACAAGTACATTTGGAGTTTGTAACAATGCTTATTTTTACCACCTAACTCCAAATTCGAATTTATTCTTCAACCATTGAAGATTTAATGAGGATTTGGGATGACCATTAACGTACCTTGGATAGAGAAGAATCATGTAGTTCTTGATTTGATTTGTTATCTAATATCTTAAAAGGTCTTAGAGATATTGTTGACTTTCTAAACATTAGCAAAATGTTTTAACCATATGAGACATTTTTGGATATGAATTAATTAGTGTTTATCTTGGTTTCAAAGAAAGTTTATGTATAAATAAGAGTGTCTTTTCCATTTCAAATAAGAAAGACTCTTGAGGAATACATCTAGACTATGATGGAATAAATAAAGTTTCTTGATATTTACTTTCATATATATTGTCATTCTTTAGTTCTATAAATATCATGTTTTGATTTAGTTTTATGATGTTGTAGTTTAGTTTGTTGCCTTTTTCTTGGGAGAATTGAGCTCACTCCAAATAGATCATGGTGGTGTTTTATTTCATTTTATGTTTTTATTTAATTTTGCTATTTGATTTCATGAACAATCTTTTCCTTTTGCATATTAGTTTTCTTTTAAGAAATAATTCATGGAAACAAGATGTGGCTAACTCATACATGATTGAACTTACATGATCATAGCCATGAATTATTAAGTTTACTTTTGATTGATGAAGTATGGTGTATTTCATTTCCATAGTTAGTTTCATTGAATTATATTACGAAATATACCAAATGGAGTATTGTTGTAGAAGGTTCATATCTTGAATATTGAACACTTAACTACAACTTGATTCACAACACTCATGGATATAGTAAGGTATAATTCAATGATGAATTTTTCTTTCGTTCCATTTATTTCTTGCGATTGATTTCATAAGTAGGATCAACATTGATCATTCTAAATAGATAATACTACAAATAATCTAATTATGCACATACTATGTTTGCATTTCAAAAGTTTACAAACTCCCATATTAATAAATAAATGTAATAAGATTTAGGCATATATATCAACTAACACATGTTGGGCCCTTTGTTTTTGGTTAGAAGTTGCACAAGGAAGATTACAATCCCAATTTTGGTCAAACACAATTTGCGCAAGCCACAAAGGAGCTGGACAATGGAGCAAGCAAGGAAACAAAAAATGGTTGGAAAGAGGAACATTGCAACACCAACAAGGAGAAACAAGTTATAACAGAACAAGAAAAAGAAACCATGTGAAGTCTCAAGCCAGAAAATCCCAATCAACCTATATATATGAGATGTATATGATTGTAAAGGGTTAGATGGTGTAGATGGTACAGTTGGGTTAGATGGGTGTAGAAAAGATTATCATTTACTCCATGTAGGTTATGCGATTGTAATTCATATCCATTTTGGGAAAAGGGTAGATAGAGATCTGAGGAATGAGTCCAAAGCCATAAAATATTGTAACGGAGTAGTGACTTGTATTTGTTAAATTGTAGCTTAGAAGCTCTTTTGATGATAATATATGGAAGGACCTGAAATTTTGAAATATTTTGTGTAATTCTCTATCCATGGTTATGAATTTTCTCTTTACTTTACTTCTTCATGGTTGATAAGATAAGCATGTTATAATTGTTTGAAAATGTTGTCTCAACCCCATTTTCTTTAATACTAGTTATGAATGAGTTTAGATCCACTCTTTGATTATTTCATCTTGCAAAAGACTATGGTGAATCTTGAAGGCTGTAGAAATTTGCCTAAATATTATCCCTACTCTTCCCTATATTCTTGTCTTGGTTGTGCTTCAGGCGATAATTATTCTCTTCGGAGAAGATGAAAATGCCAACACTCTAGACTACTCGGTGCCTTTTGTTGGTAACCTAAGAAGGACCCTAGTTTGATCAACTTTACGCCAACAAAATGGTTCTGTTGTAGGGACCTGCGTTGAAAGGGAACCTGTAGGAAGAATGCTTCCGCAGATTCACCAATCCGATATTCACCAGGGGTGGGAGAAAAATTGCGACGCCTTTAGAGGGAAAGAAGCGGAGCTGCGAGGAAAATCTGTGAAAGATACACGAGAGGTTGTCTTTTACTCAAAAAGATCGAGCTATTAGTACAAGACATTTTGGGTTAAGTTTCCAGGAGAGATTTTCCACTGGATATATAAGCTCCAAGAAGCTCTAGAATTCCAAGAATGAGTCAAGAAGACCTGTGCTTGGGATATAGAAAATATTGAAGCGTTTCATCGCTAGATCATCTGGTAATGCGAGTGATCGATTTCTGGGTCAATACAACATTAGAAGGATACATTCTTGAGTTTGCAGCTAAGAATCACCACTATTTTTCATGGGCAGAAGTAAATTTCAAGAAAGACGCAAGGGGAATACTGTTGAGAGAAATCCCCCTGTGGATTAAGGTTTTCTTGATGGAGGAGGGGATGTTGACTATGTCCACGACTGAGATGGTAGCCTAAACACCCTCACTTGGGGTGGGGTGAGTTTGGGGTGGAATCATGGCCTGAGAGAGGGGAGAGGGTTCTTTGACAAATGGGGGAGAAACAAGAAATGAACTCAAGGGATGAGTGAGCCTTGAAAAGAGTTGCCATAGTTGAGAAGTGGTGGCACAGTAAGATAAAGAAAGCGGTGAAACAGTCCAAGAATTTGCGTAAAGAAGTCAGACCAAGAGAAGTCGAGGAAGGAAAGATGAAAGAGTTGTGAAATATGAGAAGACAAGAAAGAATGGCCAATCAAAGATTAAATGAGAGAGAAGCGTAGAGAGAAAGAAGTCCCCGAGAGGGTGGACAAGAAGAAGAAGGTGTAGAAGCATGGGAAAAGGAAGCCGACATGGATATTAAAGAAGAAAGAGAAGATTCATCCCCGATACCGGGAAATATCAAGAATTCGGCTGAAGAGACCGCTCCAGAGGATTAGAACGAGACCCCACAGATCAAGGAAACCCGCCCCGAAGCCAGTGGAATTGTCCCCGAATCACCCATACCCCAAGTGTCTTATATACAAGTGTTAAATTCTATACTACATTCTTATGCTATTCCTGTTTCATTATAGTTAGTTAGTCAGTCACAATTGGGAAGCGCAAATACTGGGAGGATATTGGGATCCTCTGGTAGATCGCAACTAGGACCGTTAGGTTTTATCTTGATAGGGGTAGTAAAATCATTAATGGATGGTAATGTGGGAGGTTTTATTGCTCGATGTCCATAATTCTGGGGTAAGGGAGATGAGGATGTTGAGCAACATTGGTTCTTATGTGAAGCAATTTGGAGGTCCAAAGGGACTCTAGATGCAAATAAATTGGTCGAGCTCCAGACTACCTTGAGAGGTCCTACTCTCAAATGGTACATGAATGTTATTGAGCCAAGAGTTCCAGGAGCACAAGGTCAAGCATTCACACTTGAACAAGTACAGACAAAATTCATAGCAGAGTTTAAGCTACCTTAGTCAAAACAACAAGCTCTGTCTGAGTTGTGCAAAATTCAGCAAAGGGAAGGTGAATCGTCTTAGGAATATAGCCAGAAGTTTAAATATGATATAGGGAGGTTAGCACATCCAATTCATGAGGAACATCAAAGAGAATGGTATATCCAGGGATTGCTACATCTGACATGAATTCTGTTAGTGCAACAATGGATAGCCACTTTGACAAATTCCTTGGAACAATCAATGAATTGAAGCCATGGTAGGATATTTAGGGAGTCTGAGAGTGACTAGACCCCTAGAAAATGAAAATTTGGCTCAACTAAAAGGACAAATATCATCTCTTATAGAGAATATTCAAGAATTGACGATACCCAGACCAGGGCGACCGCAAGTCTGGTGTACTAGATGCTACACAAAAGGACATCTGGTAAATGAATGTCCACGAATGAGGGGAATAGGACCCCCTCAGAATCCGATGGGACCCTCACCAGGAACCACGGGAGGAGTTGTGCAAGTATCCATTAATTTATCATTCCATACCCCAACCCCGTATCATGATTTTCCAGGTAATCAAGCATCACTGTCAGTTGACAATTATGAGATCCACCGAATTCATGGGAATGGGCCAATATAGTTCCCCATTATTCAGAAGTATTCAACGATACCGAATACTGTACATTTTGAGTTTTGCACATCTACCACACATGCTACAAATCAGTGTAGAGCGTTGGATGCACTTGCGGACAGACTGGATCAAACATCATTCAAGGTGAATGAAACCCCTCAGGGGCTGGGAAGAGGTCGAGGAGGTGGAGCTGGAGGAGACTTAAGAGGAGGAAGAACTGGGGGAAGAGGATCAAGTAGAGTCTACTACTGTGATGAGCAAGGTCACATGGCTAGGGATTGTCCTCACTCGAGGTGGCCATGGTGCTCTCACTGCAGAACCAATGGGCACGCAAATGAAGACTATCTAGAGCTAATTGCGAAATGGCAAGATCATGTACGCCAACGCAGAACTAATATTATAATCTCAAAGATAAAGATATTCATTAAAGGACAACTACCCATTTCCCAACCAATATCGTTACTCAAGGAGGAGCAAAGACTGGCGCAGACGCTGATAATATGCCTCATATCTAGAAAGCAACGCCTAAGGAGGACATGTATGATCCTATAAAACATAAGATACACTTTAAAAATTCGATAGAAGTATTCCAGAGTATCAATGGCCCTGAGATGGAAGAAAAAACCCCTCAACCTATCGTTTATCCTAAGATCGTGCAAGTCCCTTCTTCACCCCCTGCACCCCGAAACCCCGTAGTCCTGATGAGACAACCTGAGTAGTCACAAAATGTAGTTTACCTTTGGTTTCAATTATTTTATGATATTCTTGGGAATGACCATCTGAAGAAAATTTGCACAATGCCCTGTACCTAGTCCGAGGAACTGAAGAATCTCTAGAAACTAGAATAAGGACTAATCTTCCCGAGAAGAATACTCAGAGAGTGCAACAAAGGAAAATAAGGATTGGGAAAGAGTTTAGATTATCAACCCAACTATATGAGTTTGAGATTAAGGATTTAATGTTAGATCTAGGATCCACTGTTAACATACTTCCTAAAAAGACTTGGGAAGCTTTAAGGAAACCCCAGTTGAGATATTCCCCAATCCAGTTAAGAATGGCCAATCAATATTGTATTTTCCCAATAGGAAGACTAGAGAATGTAGAGATAGATGTTGCTAGAGTGAATACTATAGCTGATTTTGAGGTGATCAAAATCATGGCGGATAAGGACCCTTATCTTGCACTACTTGGTGTTGACTAGGCCTATTATAATTATGTTGTGATTGACCTGAAGAGGGATACTATGACATTCAAAGCAGATGGAATCAAAGTAGTTCAACCCTTAGATCTGTATGTAGGCCCTCGATACATAGAGCCAACATACAACAATATGGAAGGAGAATATTTGGATCAGTTATACATTGTAACAACAGGAACGAGGGAATACTACATAAATCCTACTACTGATGGATCAGTAAGTTGGAGGAGCATATAATCAACGAATGAAGATTCAAAACTAGTATTTGACACTTGGCAGCAAGGTTCATATGAAATATTTTCAAGAAGATGCGCAACTGTCAGAAAAACTAGATGGGTTGGAACTGAGGTCAGAGAACACTTGATATACAATGATACCTCAGAACTTGACATTTTTCTAGTCAACATGGAAGAGAAGATAGTGGAGGATCAAAAGATTTCAGTTATGGACTTATCCCTCCAGGAAACCCCTGCTAGATGGTGGGCTAGTCACAAAGCCTGGATTAAGAATTGGAAGTATGTGAATCAAGCTATCCAATATAGATTTCAATATAAGGAGCAACTGGAATCAAAGATACGAATGGATTTCCAAGTTGCACAACTATTCAATGGAAAGTCTGATCCTAAAGAACATATTGAACAATGCATGAGAGAGTGGCCAGTTGTGGAAATGCCATCTCGCTTGTGGGTTAAATTATTTCCCCATTCATTAGGTCTGATTCTGAAAGCTTGGTACATGCATGAAGAAACCAGAAGGCAAACCATCGAATGGAAAACGTTAGTAGACCAATTTTACAAGGACTTCTCTTTTACAAGTAAGTTCCCTGAGATTAAGATAGTTTTGCAACAAATTAAAAAAATTCCTTTTTACCGATGTTGGTGAATGGAAATCACACCCAGTGGTATGTGCAAATAATAACCAAGAAATTTAGTCTAACCTTGACCTAGACACGAACAAGACACCTATAGACTGCTATAAGATTGAGAAGGATTTGGAAAACCTGGAGGATTTAGAAGAATTGAGAAACTTAGCCATTAAGGAAACAGAAGGAAGCAGAGAAATCCAGAACACCATACCCAACCACACTGATAGTTCTTATAATTATCCATTGAAGTTGAAAAAAGTCAATATAGGAACTACAGAGCAACCTAAGATAGCTATGGTAGGAGATTACTGGGATGAGAAAACTAGCCAGGAAATACATAACCTGTTGTGGGAGTATCAAGACTTATTCCCAAAGACATTTTCAGAGCTAAAAGGGATTAAAGGAGCTATGGGAGAGATGAAAATTGAACTAAAATCAGGATCAAAACCTGTAAGGAATAGGCCATATCGCCTTAACCCCAAAGTGAAAGAAACAGTTAAGAGGGAAATAGACAAAATGCTTGAGGTTGGACTTATTTTTCCAGTGGAAGAAGCCGAATGGGTTATCCCAATAGTCATGCAGAGCAAGAAATGTACAGAGGACATTAGGGTATGTGTATACTATAGTAGCCTTAACTCCTCCTTTGTGCATGAAACTTTTCCAACACATTTTATTGATGAAGTGCTAGAACAAGTTGCGGGGAAAGAATCTTACTCATTTATAGATAGATTTCCGGGGTATCACCAAGTGAGAATTTTTGAAGAAGACAAAAGGAAGACCACGTTCAAAATAGAATTGGGGTCATTTGCATACAATGTGATGCCCTTCGGCCTAAAGAATTCCCATGCAGTTCTTTCCTAGATTGTAATAGCAGTTTTCTAAGAATTTATTCACAAATTTATAGAATTTTATATGGACAAAATATACAGTTTGCTCAAGGAACATGTAGCACTACTACACTTGATGTTTGATAGATGTATGGAATTGAAAATATCTTTGAACCTCAGAAAGTGTATCTTCTGTGTGCCACATGGAAACTTGTTAGGCCACATAGTATGCTGAGAAGAAGTATTGGTAGACCCAACCAAATTTGTGTTCATTGCAAACATGCCACTGCCTACGAGTGCTAAGAAATTGCACTCCATGCTGGGGAACATAGGGTACTATCACAGGTTTATCAGAAGGTATGAAAACATTACTACACCCCTAGAAAATCTACTAAATAATTCATAAGTGTTCTAGTGGATGCCAAAGTGTGATAAAGGGTTCGTCATCCTGAAGGAAAAGATCAGAACAACACCTATTCTGATATTTCCGAATTGGGAAAACAAATTTCATGTGCATGTAGACACATCAGGTATTTCCCTAGGATTCATCTTAGCACAACAAGGAGATGGATCCATGGATCATCCTATCTACTTTTCTAGTAGGAAGTTGTCACAAGCTAAGTGCAACTATACAACCACATAAAGGGAGGGTTTATCTATGATTTATGCTATACAAAAGTTTAGACATTAATTGTTAGGCTCCCATTTTAAATTATTTACTGATCATTCTACATTAAAATATCTAGTTAACAAGCCTGTTTTGGAAGGAAGAATTTGTCTATGGTTGTTACTATTTCAAGAATTTTCATTTGAGGTGATCATTAAACCTGAAAGATGAAACGTGGGCCCTGATCACCTGTCTAGATTAGAGTCAGGAGAAAGGGGTGGAGAAGTCGATGATCATCTTCCAAATGCACATCTATTCCAGGTGGAGCCATACCATAATACCTGGAAGACATAGAAGTCTTCTTAAGTGTTATAACCCTAAATTTCTCCACACATGCATACCTGGAATCAAGCCCTCTTACTTGCTAGTTTTGCCAAGCCATCATTGATTTGCTCTTCTTAAAAATCTATTTTTTAAAATGTACGCGCCCTGCACCATTACTGTCTGCGTACACATGCCTGCTACACCATTACAACTTTCGTATGTACGCTAGCTGCACCATTACAACTCGCATGTACTTGCAAAAGTTGCAAAAATTAAAAACTTGCAAGGAATTCGTTGAGATTATGGGCTATTGGGTAGTTTCCCAACTAATCCACCACCTATAGCCCGTCAGCCAACCAAATAACAATCCTTTTTTCATATAAAAGGAGGTGTTGGGCTCTCATTCCTAAGCCAAGCATAAGAACAGTGAAACTCTGCCCGTTTCACATCCCCTCCTTTCCCTAAGCATTTGCAGGCTTGTTGAGAGAATTGCATCAGAATTCCCCATTTTGTCCTTTTTCCTCCATTATAATCCCATTCCATTTCCCAAAGAGAAGGTTGAGAGGAGAAAGATACACGGAGGTGCACTTGGAGCTTGGTGAAGAAGAGCCCAGACTAGGTTTGTGGAGCAGTCGTTGACCTTGTTGTAAGTAAAAATTGTGATATCAATATAATAAATACTTTTCCTGTCCCGAAATATGATGTGTCAAATGTTTGTATTTGATTTATGTTTTATTATAACATCTAACCCATGATTTATATATGAAATGCATGTTTGTAGTTTCCTATTTATTTGTTTTTGAATGCAAGTTAGCCTTGGGAGGAGGCTTGCAATCAACAGAGCTACCGAGCGCAAGAGGATTGACACCAGACGTGGAGTAAAAGGTATAGTTACCTGATCCTTCTTACTTTGTACTTCATGAATGAGTCTGGGGTATGTTCGGGGTAGTTAGAAAAGTAGGATACTTTTAGACAGTTGTGATCTACCTACATGTTGAACCCTAGTGTAGTCCATAGGGGGTTTTTCCTGCTATAGCAGAATTGGCGACCATATTGGGGAGCCTCTAGGGTTTTAGGGGATTTTTTGAGTGTTTGATTGGTTTTATAACTTTTGAGTTTCATTTTGAGTCTGTTGAGTCTTTAAGGGATTCTGGTCACCTGGTGGTACCATACCAGTTTTTCCCTGCCTTGTCAGTCTATATGTTTTAATTTGTTTTCAAGAAGTACAGAGGTGTACACGTCCTGTTGTGGGTCAACATGCATACATATGCTCCCTGCTTTATAGACAACCCACATACATACACAGGCTTCTTAAGCATCAGTAGCATGCCTATGTCAAGAAACTATTTTTAGGAAGAGGCAGCCAACCTCTTCCTTGATTGAGGTTTTACTTCTCAGGGTTTCTTGATTAATTTCAGTCTATTTGGTTTTTATGGTCATAGCTTGGGTCAAATTTCAGTTTAATTGTCTTCTTAAGTTTCTTGTGTTTCCTATATTTTTAAACTTATTTTTATCTTAAAATTTTAAGAAAAATGACTTGCATTTTAAAACAAAATTCCCCCTCATGGTCGGGGGGGGCATGAATTGTGTATTCATCAGTCTCTTTTAGCATATTTTGTTATTTCTTCTTTCATTGGAAGAAAATATATAAAAAAACTTAGCTTGTTAGATCTCTTTCTTTCTTGGAATTTTCTTTGCATTGTTATTTGAAAAAGAAAAATAAATTAGCATAGTGTTGTGTTTTCTTCTCATCTTAAAAGCATTTCAAAAGAAAAATAAGAAAGATAATCCTTCTTTGCTAGTGTTCTTATAAGTTTCATTTTTTCGCAAGAGTCTTAAAAACATCAGTTGCACTACCACACCTTTTGAGTAAATCAAGCCACAAAAAGAATGCTAAATCTAAAATTAAGTAGAATTTTATGTTTGTAGGGTCAATCAACTAGTTTAGGGTTAGAGCCTTGAATTAGGTTGGAGACGAAACTCTTCAAGGCTTTTAAACAAACATTGGAGTTTGAGTTAGGGAGTTTTAAAGTCCATTGACGTGAAAGTTATCTGGGACCCCCCTCTAACACAAAGGATAAACACGAGGTCACATGTGGAAAGGTAGAGGAGATAACCCCTCCAAAGTCGGACCAAGCGTAGTGGGGAACGCATATTAAGGATTTGTCATGGGATATTGTTGGTTGCATTTGCCTACGGAGCTTTGTGGATCCCAAATCCATTCGAGATCCTCAATTTTCTTCCAGATTACTTTCTTTCGATACCCTCGATAGGTTTCGGTCTTTTTACCTTGCTCATTGTGGTCCACCCGATTGTCGACTGTACCTGCCTGGTGACTGTTCACGAGCTGGAAAATTAGTTTCCTTCATTCTAGGGTCTTACACATGTGACTACGGGGGTATACCATGGTACCTAGGGAAAACATCAAGCCACGCTTTGTAGAGTATACCCAGAGGGTTCTTCCGTGTTCGAGTTGCACTTGCACCAGTAAGTTGGTCCAGTGTTGGCGTAACTGTCCTTCTAACTAGATAGTGATCTTCTTGATTTTCCTTTAGGAACTTTTAGTGTGTGCTCCCTAGTTTTTCATAGTGAGTTAGATAGTCATTTATTTGGGTCTTTGACCTAGGGTGGTAGACCACCCACTCCACCAGTCATGAGGAATTTCCGGTCTTCCACTTAGAAACATGGAGCCGCCTCTTTATAGGTGTTGTTTTCATAACACTGGTTTGCCAGAGTTAGTGTGTGAGACGTTTATGGACTTGAAAAATCCCGCAAGGGGAGAACTTGTGCATAAAATTTTCATCGAAAACATTACTGATGATACCAACCAATAAACCCCTTCGCAAGGGGATTCTTGTGATTTTCCTTTCTTCGGAAACATTGGTGTCCCTTTGATGGCCACTTTGTACATTCCTCGGTTGAATGTGGGACTACTGGTTTGATTGGGTACCATTCCAAATGTCTCAAATTCTCTTGATGCTTCTCAGTTAAGAACCTTATGTCATGGGCATAATGTTGATTTTCCTTCGTCAACAAAGTCTTCTCCTCCTCCTTCTCTCACCTCTGGTGAAAGTACAGTTACTAGTAGATGAAAGTCTAAATGAAGTAGAAAGAGGCAAAATAGAAATAAGAAATCACCAACCTCTACGAGTCATGCTGGATATAGGTCATCAACCTCTACAATTCATGTTGAGGACCAACATCCAACCTCTACAAGTCATGCTGAGGGAAAGCACCTAGCCTCTGCAAGTCATGTTGGGGGAAAAAGTCCAGTCACTGCTAGTCATAATGGTGATAGGTCTATAGCCTCTGCGAGTCATGTTATCGAACAATCACCAACCTCTGCAAGTCATGTTAGTGATATGTCAACAACATCTACTAATCATGTTGGGGAAAAGAAAACAACCACTGCTAGTCATGTCGGGGGCATTGATTCTTTCGAGAAACCTAGACGGATAGGATGTAAGCCTAAGTTCCCTTGTAAGATTTGCAAGGGAGGTAACCTTAATCATCTATGCCCTGGCATTACATAGGTACAAATATTGTGGTCCCTGTCTACAATCTCTTCTAATTCTAAGTCTTTTGAGGTTTCTTCACAGTGTATTTAGTCAATGGTTGAGAAAGTGGTCATGCTGATGCAATCTTCAGCTGATCCCACTCCTCTTTTGGGGGGTGATGTGCCTGTAGACCATGTTGTCTCGCAACCTATTCATCCATTGGTTGAGAAAGTGGTCACGCTGATGCAGTCTTCAGATGATCCCACTCTTCTCTTGGAGAGTGTTGAGTCTACCAAAGTGGTCACGCCGATGCAGTCTTCGACTGATCTCACTCTTCTCTTGGGGAGTGATGTGTCTACCGACTATGTTTTTATCATTTCCAGTTTAGTACTTTCAGAACAAGGGGGCATTCCACTCACTTCGAGAAAACCCCCTCCAAGCCCTAGGATGGTTTCCTTTGATTGGAATGACCTTGTTGAGCCTCATTTTCCTTCTTCCACACCCATTCAAATAAGGGTTGAAGTTAATTCAACAAACATTTATTGATGTATTGTGGATGAAGGAGCCTCTACAAGTATTTTATCCTCCTCTGTTTGGAAAGTCTTGGGATAACCCGAGCTTGTGTCTGCTTCGCATGAGCTTTTTGCTTTTGACAGATGTCCTAGTGAAGGTTTGGTGGTTCTTCCTCAGTTTCCTATCTCGTTAGGTGGGAATATTTTCCTTGTTGATGTTATAGTGGTGCAAGGCCCGTTAGATTTTAATATGATTCTCATGTGTGATTATGTATATCGTATGAACGCTGCGGTGTCTATGCTCTTCTGGGTGATGCATTTCCCTCATAATGGAAGAATTGTCACTATCGACCAACTGACATCTGATAATCACCATCCTAATTTGGCATTAGTTCAGAATGCCCCTTTATATGTTTCTAGTGTTCGAGTAGACTCTACCCCACCATCGGTTAATTATGTGGAATCTTATCCTGAGTGTTCAATTGATTCTAAGCAGGAACCTGTGAAATCATGTTTTCCTTCTCAATACTTGGTCTCAACAATTGATCCATTGGTTTATCCAATGGGGGCATGGGAGCCCTTGCTTCCCCCTCTTGGTACAAGTGATCTTGTCAGGATTACTTGAGAAAAGTAGCCCTCTGAATTCTTCTTTAAGCCCTTTTCAGACTCTCTAAACATAAAAGGATTGTTGAGCGATCTTGTTGTCCTTCACGCTCGCCAAAATCAAATTTGAAGGCATGTCTGTCCGACAGTAGTTTACCCCTTTTTCAGTTTGGATGGTCAATTATACGAACAAAGGTATACTCTAGGAATATCAGTTTGCTATAAGAGTATTCTTAGGTATAAGTTTAACCCTTTTTTGGGCCCGAGGGACTAAATTTACGAAAAAGGTACCCCCACGGAGCCCATAGTTAAGCTCTTTTCATACTCCCTAAAATTGAAGAGATCGTCGAGTGACCTTGTTCCTTCACACTCATTAAATTGGTGCAGAAGAACATCCCTTACATAGTCCATAGTTAATCTCTTTTCAGACGCCTTAAAATTGAAAATATCGTCGAGTGACCTTGTTCCTTCACACTCGTTAAATTGGTCCAGAAGAACATACCTTACGGAGTCCATAGTTAATCTTTTTTCAGATTCCTTAAAATTGAAAAATTTGTCGAGTGATCTTGTCTGTGTCACACTCGTTAAAATGGTTCTGAATAGACATCTTTTCGGTGCTATTTTATCCATTTTTCAAACCGAATAGACTATTTTCAAAAAAGGTACCCTAGTGGAGTCTTCTTTTACATTTTTTCAGTCTCTCTAAATGTGAAAAAACCATTGAGATTACCTTCTGTGGGCTCGTGAAAAATACATTGAAGGTTTCATCGTGTCCTTCTAATTGCATTTTCATCTCTGCATATTTGGTCTAATGACGACTCCATGTTTCTCTCAAATGAACCTTTGAATCATTCCTTATACGCAAGCCTTGTAGCACTTTGCCACTGCGACCTGACACCTTGAACCATGGATGAATTTTCCCCGAGTGTCCTTTTCCTGCACATGTCTCCTTGCTCTAAGAATTAGTGTATTCCTCGCACTTGGAACTAGTATGCTTGCGACACTCATTCATCCTTTGTAACATAACATTCTTTTATTCTTTTTCAAGATCTTTAAAAATATTGAAAAAGAAAAAAAATTAAAAAATACCCCAAAAAGAGGACAGGAAATATATTTTCTTTTTTGGCAACATAATGAGTCGCCCTTGGAAGTTGTTCTCACTACATAGAATTGTGTCCTCCTCTGTTGTTGTTGGGTATTTTACCCTACGGACTAATAAGCTAGGGCTCTAAGCCTATACGCAGATCATGACCCTTCAGATTTAACCTTTAACCTTCTACCCAAAATCTCAACCCATTTTCTCAGACAAGCACAAGAAGAATGAACTAACCTTGTTTTCCGAAGGTTGAAGTAGATCCTCCGTTGATTTGTTGTCTTTTTGCTACTACTGCTCCTTCCACAAAGCTTTCTTGCAAACAAGACAAAAACATATATGCATGCTACTGATCTACTAGGGGGTTAGAGATAAAACATAAATCAGATAACGAAGATGAAATTCATGTGTTTCGGGACGGGAAAAGTATCTTTTTCATTACCATCAATATAAATCAACTTACAATGATTTC
>JASDQU010738605.1:132919-154873 GCA_032191745.1 Picea mariana | reverse complement strand
ATCACATCGAGAAAGAAGTGCGATACATGCCTATGTTTTTAAAAACACATCTTTGTTCGATAAGCGACGTAGGTAAAAATTTTTTTACACACTAATTTATTTACTCAATTGCATTTACACATTTATATTATTAATCTTACTATTTGTATGCTAATATTCTATTTATAAAATATGAAGAAGAGAATCAAACATGGATGCAACGTCAACCTCAAAAGTGCATGAGACGTCATGATTTGATTGGAGGTGATTCTTTTCCAAAAATTGAAGAAGAGATTGCTAATGCGGTTAGTGATACAAAAGAAGAAGGTCAATATATAACAATGGATGAAAGTGATATTTCACAATCTCCAAATTTATGGGATATGAGTTTTAGTGGAATGTGGGCCTATGGTAGTCATTTAAGAGTGGAAGAAGAAGACAAAGGAAAGACAAATTTTGATTGTGTTTTTAGAGTTGAATTTCTTCACGAAATTGAGAATAAATTTAATGTTGGATTCATCCAAGAAATTATTCAAGTGGATTTTGGTGAAAATAGTCATATATTATTAAAATGTAAGTGGATTTGACCATCCATAGTACAACTTGATGAGTATGGATTTGTACGCGCAAATACATGACAATTTTTATCAAAGATGGATGAGTCATATGTTTCCCCTCTTCAAATTAACAAATCATTTCTAATTGATGATGTGCAAAGCTCATGATGGTCGTATGTCATTCAAACATAGTCCTGTTTGAAATGAAAATTCATGGAACTTGTCGATATAATGCCTGATGGGAAATGTGTTAATTTACAAGAAACATTTGAAGAAGTGGTTGAAGACGATGATGGAGTGTTTGAAAAACAGGTTTTGATTACCAACAAAGAGATTGGGAGAGATAATGTATTGCATGTCACATATGAGGATGAGGAAGAAAATGAAGCAAACGTAGACACGAGTGATCATGATTCTAATCTTGGTGGCAATCCATATGATTATGATGATGTTTTTTCACCTTAACTAGCCTGTCACCTAAACTTTGGTTATATGTATGGTGTAATTTATTATTGAATGTAATAAAGGTCTTATTATAGGTGTGCTTATTCACTGTTGTTTTAGTGATAAATTTCTGGATCTAATCATCATTATTCTGTTGGTACATTGTATACAAAACATGATATGTTCACTTCTGTTAAGGGCTAATCATAAACCCATTTGATCATCTTACTATATGTTTGAATTTTGGAGCAATCAATCAATTAAATTATGAGTATTGTCATCGTTTAACCACTGTTGATTTGAGTACAAAATATGAGTTTGTATTTCACTTATTTACTACTGATTTATGGTTGGTTGATTATAATAAAGATCTTAAGTATAGGGGTTCTTATTCACTTCTATTTTACTCATAAATTTCTGAATCTAATCATCATTATTCTATTGGTATATTGTATACAAAACCTGAGATTTTCACTACTGATTTGAAGTGCATTTCACTTACTGTTAAGGGATAGTCATAAATCCATTTGATCATCTTACTATATGTTTGGATTTTGGAGCAATTACTAAATTACATTCTGAGCATTGTCATCATTTAACCACTGTTGATTTGAGTACAAAATCCTAGTTTGTATTTCACTTATTTACTGCCGATTTATGGTTGATTTACTATACTAAAGATCTTGAGTATATGTGTGCTTATTCACTGTTGTTTTACTCATAAATTTCTGAATCTATTCATCATTATTATATTGGTACATTGTATACAAAACCTGAGCTGTTCACTGTTGATTTGAAGAGAATTTCACTTACTATTAAGGGCTAATCACAAATCCAATTGATAATCTTACTACATGTTTGTCTTTTGAAGCAATTACTGATTTAAATTCCGAGTATTGTCATTGTTTAACCACTGCTGATTTGAGTACAAAATCTGAGTTTGTATTACACTTATTTACTGTTGATTTCAAGATATATAAGAAACACTTCAAGGGATCATTTTAAGTGGCATTTGTTCTTTCACATGCCCACTTAATTTTTGAGCACATGCACTAATAAAATCTGTGATTCAAACTCTTATTCCATTGTTGTTCTACTAATTCAAGTTGTTGATTTATACATTATTGTTTATTTGGACTTCAGGAAATGCGGAAAAAGACTTTAAGGAACAAATTAGATGATAGTGATCATAATGCAGAAACATTGACAAAATATGAGTGCTTTCGTAGAGAACATGTGACCAAGAATAATGAATATTTATTGTCTCTTGGTTTGACAAACAAGCCAGTTGTAAATCCACTAAATAGTATATTATTTGTTTAATAATGTTTAATGAAATTTTATAGGCAAGATATTTATGTATATAAGACATAATATGATATTTTTTTTGTTTTATAGGCAAGAAAAAGAGTGCAAATAAAATGCGGAGAAAATACAAAAGTAAATTAAAGATACAATGCTGCCAACTTGTAGAAGCCAACACATTTGTGATTCAACAAATGTAGTTGGTGAAAATAATAGTTGTGATGATGTGAAGCCTGATATAACACATGGTGATGTGCAACCTGATGATCTATTAACACAAATTCTAAGAGAGATTGTTTAAAAACATGATCAGAGCAAAGGAATAATAAGTGTGTAGATGATTTATTCAAAATTAAAGGATGTGTTTGAAGTGAAATATGTGGAGACCGGTACTGATCTACCTACTTCCATACCTGACATGGAAAAGGATCTTGTAGTTCTGGTTAATGAAATTCACTAAGAGAGTCCGCTTGCATCTGGTGTGCCTCAAAGTACACCTATTACATCTACAACTTTTGATGGAACTAGTACTGTATCAGCCAAAAATATTGGTAGTGGTTTATAAGATGTGTCTTCTTCTTTCAAAAGACAAATATTGAGTCAAGATTTGTACATATCTATAGAGAGGAATGCAAAAGAAATAAAATTAGAAGGCATGAATCCATTCTTTGTTCAGGTATCGAGAGATGGCGAGCCCATTCGGAAAAATACTGCAAGGCGGGCCTCCAAGTTGGGTGTAATATGTAGGGTCCATTTGGATATTTTCAAATCAAGTTTTGCAGAGTAAGATCCATGAAGTGTGGAAAATTTATACAAAAAATTCAAAATTCTTTTGAGACTATTGGTGGAAAAATCTCTAGAAAATATTATAAGCAAAAGGAAATACTTTTGATGAACAATTTTAGATACAATTGCATAAAAACAACTATGGAGGGAAAATAGAGGTTAGACTCCACTCCATCTCCCAAACAATGGGAGGAATTGAAAGAAAGTATGTGTTATGAATAATATTTGATAAAGAGGAACAAATGAAAGAGAGCAAGAGATAATGTGATGGCTGCATATACATTTGGCCGAGGTGGGTTGCATGCCAAAATGGACAAATTTGTAGTAAGTGTATGGATTTTTGGTTCAATTTACGTTGTGTTATTTATTTTTATTTTTTACTGAACTGACTGTATGTGGAAACTGACATTGTATTTTAGCTGGAAAACAATAGTAGAGAAGAATGTGAAGAAGATATTGTCAATTATTATATGGTAGCACTAGATCCTAGTAAATCTAACAATAGGATGAAGTGGAAATATAGTTCGTCAACAGGGATTTCATAGCCATCTGTTAGAAGCCTAGTAAGATCCTCTCCAGATCATGTCAACTCAAATGAAGGGTACCAACATGTAACGAGTTTAATATGCGGTTTCAATGAGACAATTCTACAGTTGGTTGCCTCTATTAAGCCTATATTTTTTTCATGGAATGAACATAATTCCATGGACTCATATGAATTAATAGGCTCTATTGATCTCATTTCTTCTTGTTTGGCAATTTTGTATAAAAATTCATCTTAATATGTAGATTGAAAGGCCGAGTATAGGAGAATCCAACCCAGTTTCTTTATTGTTGGAGTGATCTATACATCACAAATGACCATATAATAACACAGTAACTTGAGCTGGTGTGGACTACCATAAATATAACTTGAAATTATTAATGACAGATTCCATTATCCACACATTAAGTAATAGATAAATCCAAACAAACACTTACAAGCCTTATTGGAAAACCCTTGGAATTGTGCATGGTAGCAGGCTTTACAACAATGAATTTCTTCTCTGTTTTCCCATTTACAACTCTAGAAACCCCTTGCTCCTCCATTCCTACAGTTATGGAAGAATTCCCGTCTCCTTTGTGCTCATATATCTTTAGATATCCTCCTTTGTCTTTTGGATGATTAAACTTGCATTTGGCACCATACTTGCAAATACTTGTGTTAACAAAAAACTAAGTTCCATAACAAGAAATCCAATAAACCAACAACTAAAAAATATATATAACCTGATCAGGAAGAAAAGAGCAATAGAACATGAAAGCATGAAAATCATCACTAGATAGCTTACAACACACTTAGGCTCGTCGAGCCTCTTTGGTAGTGAACCAACATCAGAAGCAACATGCTTCGCCTACACATAGGAAAAAACATACAAATTCAAGGACTAATTCCATATTATATTAAATGGAAGACAAAACAATGGATGAAAACACAGATTGAGTTGAGTACAACCTCACTCCCATCAAAATTCTCATCCGATTTTAGAGTTTTTAACCTATATTTTGGGTTGTGGAACTTGCATTTTGAACCAAATTTGTAGATGCCAATTTTCATATAATATCGAGTTCAATAATATGAGAACCATCAAGAACCATTAAAAATAAATAAATGACAACAATATCAAAAGAAATTAAACAACAACAAAAAAAATCTATATTATATCAATATCAAAAGGATGTTAGTTAGCACAAATTACAAATCTTGACTCTCTTTAACTTACAGGACACTCGAACTCACCTATCCTCTCTTGTGGGGACTCACTTTCTATGGTGATAGATGGCACCTAGAGCCACACAACTGATCTATAGACCTTTTGATGACTGTTGAATAAAAACTTCATATTCTATTGTCTCCTCACACTTACCAACATAAATCATCAATGTCATTCAAAACAACAATGAAGGCACCATTCCAGTATGTGCGTACCCTTAATCTAGGGAATAATTCAATGAAGTTTGAACACTTCCTCCTTTTCTTTTATTTCTAGAAGCATTCACCATGTAGAGGGATGAGGGAACCACAAATTGCATAGGTGTTTATGGTAGGCAGATTGTATTGCTAGATGAGAAATTTTAGGGAATTTTGTTGTTTCTCCTCTTTGGATGGTTTAGTGATTATGATTGGCACAAAGTTTGTCACCATATTTATTGAATGAAGCTAGAGATCAATACAAGCTAGAGAATCCTTTCTCTAACCTGAAAAATGCAATATAAAAAAAATCAAAACTCCTGCTACTAATGCAAGTATTAATGTTTCATTTATTTTAGTGCAAATGTAGTTGTGTTCTCCATAAAATGTTCTTTTGGACAAATTTGTAGCTTGCATTATTTACTTGACTATTGAATGCTTTCTATATTTTTTTGCATGATGGATAAACCACATGCAGAGCAATTTTATCAAAGCAACACAGAAATGCCTTGATGTCAATAGCGCTGCCGATATTGATAGTGATCATGATGAACTAGACAAGCATGTGAAGCACAATCATAATGGTGTTGAACTTGAGGTAATATAATAGTTTTTGTAAGTTATCTGTCCCAATGTTTTGTCATTCTTCGTGCTTAAACAGTTCTTTTGGAAAAAAAATTATATCTTTTGCATTCTTTAATTTGTAAGTTAATTTGTCCCAATGTTTTGTCATTCTTCATGCTTAAAATGTTCTTTTGGATTTTTTTTATAGATTTTACATTCTTTACTTGACTTGTATTAATTTTTGCATGATGATTAAACCACATGCAAAACAATTATATGAAAGAAAAATGAAAAGAAAAATGCCATGTCAATAGAGCTCTCTGCAAAGTTGCACAACTTCATGTCAATGTTGATAATGATTATGGTAAACTCGATGAGAATGTGCATTATATTCATAGTGGTAATGGTGATGAACTCAAGGTGAGTGCTATGAAAACACATTCAAGTAAGTACTATTCAAGTAAGTAATGGTTGCTTTATTATGTAAATAAGAGTAATCATTACCTATGTAATAGAAGATGGTTAGAATAATAGTGAAGTGTAATTAGCTAGTATACATAGATTATGGAAATAAGGGTAATCCATATAACTTACATGTGGAAGCTTAGAGCTTAGTTGTAATAGAGTGTATTGTTTCCATTGATATGGAGGCTTAACATGATGTGAAATATGGCTCAAGATTGTATGGTCTCTTGTCACACTCAGATCACATACTGACTATCTACATAATTAAGAGTAATGGTGAAGTAAGATAGTCAAATGTTACCATTAAAGCTTATATCCAACTTAGAGTGTTCTATCTCATAAATCTCAATACATGTAATAGCATAAATATAGTATTGATACTTCAAAGGGCCTAGTATAATGATTAGCTTTAATTAGGTAGATACTTAAGTAATGGGATAAGTACTATTCAATTAAGTAATGGTTGTTTTATTATGTAAATAAGGGTAATCATTACCTATGTGATAGAATCTGGTTAGAATAGTAGTGAAGTGTAATTGGCTAGTATACATAGATGATGGAAATAAGGGAGAACATATAACTTACATATGGAAGCTTAGAGCTTAGTTCTAATAGAGTGTACTGTTTCCATTGATATGGAGGATTAAAACGCATGTAATATGGTTCAAGATTTTATGATATCCTATCACACTCAGATCACATACTTGCTATCTACATAATTAAGACTAATGGTGAAGTAAGATAGTCAGCTGTTACCATTAAAGTTAATATCCAACTTAGAGTGTTCTATCTCATAAATCTCAATACAAGTAATAACATAATAACTACAAGGTAAAGAGTATACAACACCAATCATAATTAAGAAATGGTTGCAACTATAATGAAATCCATATCATTCCAGGTTACGACACATTATCCATATAATGTAATAATGCTAATTACAAAGATTGCGGACATGAACTATTGGTAATACATGCTATTAATTTTAAGCAGTTTACATTGATCTTAATTATGATAGCAGAATATGCTTATCCTTTACCTATAACTCATATTATTTCCATATGTTTCATTCATATTACCTTATCTCATAGGGTTAAGTGTTTTAAGCATATACCTAATCTAATAACCTTAAGTGTTTCAAGCGCGATGATAGTGAATTCACTATGGACTCTATTATTTGCACAACTCAGCCTTGTTAGCTCTGGTAGCAATATTTTGCAGTCCTATAAGTGTTTGGATAGGATTTTTGTTGTGTTTGGAAAAATGTATCATTTGCTTATGGACAATTTATGTGATGTTTATATTTCCTATTGGAATATAAGTAATTTTTTTTCTATTGAAAAAAGAGTTATAGGAGTTTCCTAATAATTTGATCAGAAGTTGTCTATTCCTTTAAGAGTATTGTTAACAAAAGCATAAGTATATGTAGTTCGTAATAGATCCTGGTTGTTTCTAATGATGGGGAAGTTCTAATAATCTAATCTTGGTTGTTTCTAATAATTTGATGCTGGTTGTTTCTAATGATCCTGGTTGTTGTTGTTGTTGATAGAGTTATAGATTGAATTTGTTATCTATGTGTTGGGAATATGATAAATATAATTAGAATATAATTTTTGTTGAAACATTTTCATATCTCAATATAATGTGCATTTGTTTTTTGCAGAAATGTATTGATAAAGTTAGGGTGTTGGATTCGTTTGGTGGTGTTGTTGTGGGAATTGGGTGGATTCACTCACTGTCTATTATACATGGATTCAAATTGAAAGGAACACGAGATACACATTTAAATATTTTAAAGGTCACAAGTAACATACCCCTTTCTTATGAAGACAAAATAGATGGAGTTGTTCGTCTGAAACAAAAAGAAGGAATCTTCACACAATGGTCACTAAAATATTTGCAAAAAATGACATAGTTGATGTTTATCATGTACTAGTTGTTAGACAACTTGGCCCACTGCTTTATGTAGTAGTTTGAATGTGTTGTTCAGGGATCTTTATCATGGTGTATTTGCAAGAGTTGGAAGCTCTAAGATTTTGAAATTTTTTATTACACACACACACACACACACGTTACATTTCATCAAAATTGAATTATATTTTTTAATTGTAGATTACATTTTTTTATCACGATGTTGAATCAATCTTTTAACTTTTATCATGTTGTAGCTTGTTTGTATATGTAATATTTTTATTTTCTTTTATGTTTTAATTCAAGTTTAATAATATGTTTATTTTTTCATTTGTAACGTCCCCTCCGTTACAACATCGATTAAGTGAGTACGATAGTGGTGTTTTTTTTTTTTTAAACATAGATTAAACAACGACTAAGTGGAAATAACATTCATCAATGTACACACATTCTATTCTCATCCACATAATTACATAGTAAGAATTAGACACATCATCACTGCTACTAAAATCAATCATATCACATAAATATAACAAGGATACTTACCCTCCAACCTACCCTGCAAGGTTAGGACCTCCAAGACACATAATCAACACTCAATTCTAGTATCCATCCTATTTATTTTGACCATTTAAGGTCTCAGGACTGGAGACTGTTCCGAGGAACACAAAGATATCTAACTCCCTTATCCAATCCTATCATAACAATCAATCCTAGAATTCAATATCAATTATTTGAAATAAAACTCATGCTCAAAGAATCGAACAATTCAATATTTTACGATCTAATTATCACACCATACTGAGTCTAAACATCTACCGATGACATAAAATAATTACAAACAAAATTTCATTGCACCCACTTAAAAAGATTGCACAACTCAAACTTAAACAATATTACAAGAGTGTGTGATTCATTTATGAAATAATCAATAATCAATGTCTAAAAGTCATTAGGATCTAAGATCATTAATTTCTCAATACCACAATGTTGTCAACCAAACAAGGATGACTACATTAATAACACAATTCCTTTACTAATTGATTATTTATCTTAACCAAGTTTACATTATTATTACAATCCTAAGACCCTAAAATCTCCTTCCATACAAGATTATTAAGGATCAATTTGTAAAGTCTCTTTAAAAATATTATTAATTTTAAGGTATCCAATTAAACATTATTATATGATCCAAGGATAAATCACTCTAGATCATCCTTAATTTTTTTTTCCATTTATCTCCTAAATGTATTGTAATAAGTTCATTATCATACTCATATAAAGTTCTCTTAAAAGAAATCTTATGACAAGGATATATATAAATGTAGATGGTTAATTGTATTCTTATGCACCCTTCCTTCCACGTTTATTATTCCTAACACATAGTAATTAAATTCTTAAATAAAATTTTCAACAAGAAGATAACAATATTACCGATTAATGAGAATCCTTAAATCCACTAAAGTCATACATTCAATCCTTTATTCTATAATCAAATAAACTTGTATAAAAAACACCGTATCGAGGATGTGTGATATTGACGTTAAAGAATATATTAGTTCTAACTGGTTTGAGGCAAATTATAAAAGTGCAACGAACCTTTCAAGTAAAAGTTGTGAGGAACTATTTAATTATAAATTTTATAAAAGCTCAACAGGAAATGGAATTAAAATCTACAATGAACATAAACAATTCAAATCATAGAATTATATAGTAAGATTAGAGCAACCCAAAATACACTGATTGATCGAAATTCAATTGTATTAAATGACAAGTGTAAAAATTGGCATAGTAAATGGAGATACAAGTATCGATCCCGACACATATCGCGTGCTAAGCGAGCAATCCACATTAATCTAGCATTGTTCTTTCAAGATTCAATTCCAGAACACACAAAATCACAATGATTTTTAACACATTCATATGGATAAGCGATTTCATAACCATGGACGTTTTAATTCGGATTTGCAATGAGTAACAAAGAACAATTATATATATATATATATATATATATATATATATATATATATATATATAACTTAAAATATCAGAGTTGCAATTGCAAGCCCCCACAAATTACACCATTTGTAATTCAATAAGTCGAACAGAGGCCATACAAATTCTAATATATTAGCTTGTGAAGTTTAAACAACGACCATATCGATTATAGACTTCGAATTGTAAATTTATTTGCAACGATTCTATAATTTCGAATTTCCAAAAGTGCACAAAAGTTTTTACATTGTCCAATAAGTTCTAACTTTTTCCAAAATGCAATATCTTGACAACAATTCTACATATTATAGCATCAGAGCTGTAATTTAAATTGGCATAGTTTAATGAAATTCCTTTCAAAAATTGTAAATTAAATTGCACTGAATCTAGAACATTCAAATACTAAATAACACATGGACTCTTTGATGATATTACAAATAATTGTTTGGATTCAATGAGACAATACGATTTTATAGTGGCCATTATTTCATAATCTTCAAAAATACAAAATTACTCTTGACAATATAAAAACTCATAATAAAATACTGGACCAACGAAGACTGAGGCTGTAGATGCCCTTCTAAACTTGCACTCCTTCTGTACTCCTGCTTTCTAATCACCGAAACTTCACTGGTACCTCCCAACCAACGATATGGGTACTCTTCTTCCCCCTTAACCCCCCAAGCTGAAAAGGGGCCACACACAAGAAACCAACAAACAATAGCTCTAAGGATTGCCTCACAAGGAAGAGATTCCACTCTTTCTACAAGCTTGGTATCCCAACTGTCACAAGTAAAACACAGTCCACAAAATTTTGGCAGCATAATATTACCAAGAATAAGTGAGCTCATTTCCCTTCTACCACATTTTCTTTATAGAAAAATCCCCCATGACACTTGTCCTCATGCACAATTAATTATATTTTTAATTAATTTAATTAGGATTATTAACCCACACACTTGTCACACTCTCCCCAAGTTTCACAATTAATTGCCATTTTTATTTTAATTAAAAGCCAATTTCCCTCATGTTTCAGGATTAATCCGTGAGTGCGAACACAAACCAATCTCCCTAGATCCACCTGGATCTAGAAAAAAACAGGACATAATGATACTCTTTCCCTAGATTTAACCTATTGAATGGACTAAGAGACAAGGGTCATAGACATACCTTATGAATGCTTCCTGGGTCTCTGTTGTTCCAAGCTTCACTCCAATGCTCTTGTGCCATTCAGATCACAACAGTACAAACCAATCGAAGTGAAAACAAATCAATATATTCAATAGCTAATCTATACATATGATCAAGGAGTTATGTAATAAAGTGACATCATCTTTATGGGAAAGTGACACATTACTGTATTGAATTGATAGAAAGAGAAACTTACAACCTGAGCCTTGATATTAGCAAGTCTCCTTTCGATGGCTCCTAGCTCTGACACACACACACTTGCTCATGCATGAAGAAAATCAACCACTTTTGATGACCTTGCTGGTGTCTCTAACTGCTGTAGCATCAGTCCTTCATACAATATTCTACTAGTTCTCCAATCAATCTCTTGCTAGTTTGCTTCTAACCTTTTCCATGAGCATTCCCCTCAATATATAGGAGAGGATAGATTAGTTACTTGGATATGAAATGATCCCAAGATATCAGGAAAACCAGTACTTGACAACCATTCGAATGCCAACTCATCCTTCTAGAAGATTCCCTTCTAGAAGGTTCGAGATTTTATCCTTTTTCCTTCCTTTAGAAGATGTTTGCACCCTGACAGTTAGGTACAGTGCGAACTTCTCGCACTCCAGCTTAATGCAGCCTACGAGAATCATGCATTCTCGCAGGCAAATATATAGGTAGCCTGCGAACCTCCCTTAAAAGTATGATTTCTGGAAGCAGACAAATGTAACTTTTCTCAGGAAAGTGTTCTTAGTGAAGAGCTTGATTTTCCATCATCATAACATCATCACGATGACCAAAATTGTGGATAACACCTCACATTCCCCATTGCGTTCCTATTTTCGCTCTTAGTTGTCCCTTTGTTCCCCAAATTCTCATTTAATGAGTGTATCCTAGCTAGATCTTAGTTAGAGTTGGATTAGGAGTCTTATTCTAGTTAGACTAGTGATAGGTTGACTTAAGATTCTATTCTATGTACACCTATTCTCTCAAGTTATTATTTATTTCTATTTTAAAAATCCCTTTTATTACTTTCATTCACACATGTGCATTTTTTCCAACCTTTAAATTTTATTCCTCTTTTTCCTAGATTTTATTATATTCTCAAATCTTTTAATTTTTGTCATAATTCATTTAATCCTTTATTTAAATTTAGACTTAGAATTAGGCTTAGACTTTTGTTAGGATTTAATTAAATAATAATTTACTATTTAATTAATTATTTATTCTAACAAGGTCTATTCATTTCAATGTTTTCTAGGCCACCTAGATTTATTGACTCAAGTTTTTAATGACGTGACATGCCCTTCAAGACGCACCTCCATGCTCCAAGGGTGCCACTTGTCTTAGAATAGTTTTGGAAGTTTGTCAGACCCTTGGAGTCAACACTCCACTCGGTGGACCTTGTGAGATACTAAGGGATTCTAAGGAATAAGGACTCCTCCTTATTGCACGCCCCTTAGAACTTCGTGAACGACTGTCTCAATCCTCCCTCACGACATCATGGACCTCTTGAACTAGGTAATCATTAACCTACTTTTCAGACCATGATGAGAGTGCTAGTAGGATCTGATAGGGATGATTTCACACCTCTCCCTCAAATGTTTGGTTTTTGTGCATGACCCCTTTACTCCTTATATGAGTTAGATTAGCAAGAATCATCAAGCTTGCATCCACTGAAAAAAACACTATCAATAATCCATATATGTAAACTGAAATCAATCATATATCACATGTGCATAAAATGAAATACTCAAATAATACAATCCACTCCCTGACTCAATATGGAGTCCAAGTAATTCCATTGATGCCATCAACATCCATAACCTATTGTGTGTCCTGCACACTTAGGAAAACTCGTCAATAACATCTTCCAATACATATACATCAATATAGATATAAGTCACAATACATCATTATCATCATATAGAAACCATAATCGAAACAAAATTATAATATACCATCATCGGATCACTTGGACGCAAGTGTCCTCAAAGAACATGTCAATAAAATTGTGCTCAGTAGAGAGGAATGTTACATACACCCCCCCTTGTTTTAAACTTTGTCTCAAAGTTTTACAGTATAAATAATGCAAGTAAATAAATGTATATGACATAGATCTACAAATCTAATCTATCAAACAAGTATGAAAAATGTTGACACATCTCGTATGCGTCCTCTCGTGTCACCGAGTGTGGACTATAGTTGTCCCACTGGACCTTGACCTGATCAACTATTCAACGCTGTAGTTGTCGAATGTGATGGTCCAGAATGCGAATTGGCTCCGCCATGAGAGCACCCTCATTTGACACCTGCAAAGAACTCATGTCATTGACATGTGACAGATCACTAATATAATGTCGTAAAATAGATACATGAAATACATCATGCATACACCTCCAAGAATCAGGCAAGGTTAGTCTATAATCCATGGGTCCTTTTATTTACACAACCTCAAAAGGTCCCACAAACCTAGGAGAGAGTTTATCACCCTTTCCAAACTTGATCGAACTTTTGTGTGATTTTACCTGCAAGAAACATCTGCCTCCAACTCCATAACTACGGTCAGTGCGATACACATCAACATAAATTTTCTGCCGATCCTGCGCTTCTTTAATCCTCTGTCTTACTGATTGCATCTGTTCTTCCATTTCTTGGATCACTTCCGGTCATATCAAGACCCTATTCTCAAGTTGATCCCAGCTCAAAAATGTCCGACACGGTCACTCATAAAGAAACTCAAATGGTGCCATCTTAATCGTACTTTGGTAACTGTTATTGTAAGCAAACTCTACCAATGGAAAGAAGTCATCCCAACGTTTCTACTGACCCATAACATACATACAAAATATATCCTCCAAAATCTGGTTCGTTCTTTCTGTTTTTCCCTCTGTCTTAGGGTGATATGTTTTACTAAAGTTCAGCTGTGTTCCCAAGGCCTCTTGGAAACTGGTCCAAAAATGTCATGTAAACACTGATCCTTGATCATATATGATCCTTCTTGGTACATCGTGTAATCGCACAATCTCACTGAAAAATACTCTAGCTATGTCTAGCACCTGATACATCGTATGCATTGAAATAAAGTGTGCACTCTTTGTCAGAGTGTCAACTACCACAAAAATTGAATCGTGTCTCCTTGCCGTCAGTGGAAATCCAATGATAAATTCTGTCGAAAGGACTTCCCACTTTGATTTTGGAATAGCGTGTGGCTGTAATAATCCTGCTGGATGTCTATATTCATCCTTCACTTGGTGACATTCTAGACATCTCGCCACGTAACTAACTATGTCTTCTTTCATTCCTTCCTAGAAGAATAAAGGCTTAAGGTCTGCCTCATCTTTGTGACTCCCGGATGAGCCATGTACACCGCTCAATGAGATTCACTTAGGATCAAAATTATTAATTCCTCATTAGGAGGTACTCAAATTATTCTGTTATATCTCAACAATCTGTAGCTATCCAATGGATAACCTTCAAACTTTGGTACCAACATGGTATTTTTCCCAATATTATCCTTAACTTCTTTATACCAGTCATTGTCTATCTGTAGAGTTAGAATATTTTCTCGAAGATTCGTCTGAAGAGGTATTATCGAGAATATGCATGGTCTCCGATTCAACATATCTTCCACCCTGTTCACCATTCCTTTAATATAAGTAATCTTAAAGTCATATTCACTAAGTAATTATGACCATCGCCTCTGTCGCACATTCAAGTCACTCTGAGTAAATATATGCTGCAATCCACAATGATCTATCTTTAATTCAAATTTTCATCCAATCAGATAATGTCTCCAAACTCTCGAGGCATATACAATTTTCGATAACTCCAAGTCATGCGTTGCATAGTTTGCTTCATGTTTTCTGAATTTCCTTGAAACGTAAGCGATCACTTGACTATCTTGCATCAAAACTCCGCCTAAACCTTCCTTGTATGCGTCCGTGCATACCAAGAATTATTTTTCCATATCGATAACCTTTAGTATCGAAACTGTCATAAAAAACTCTTTGATCTTTTGAAATGCTTCCACGCATTTCTCAGTGCATACAAACTTCTTGTTTTTCTTTTACAATTCTGTGATTGGATTTTCTATCTTCGAAAAAACTTCGATGAACCGTCGGTAATATCCTGCTAAAACCATAAAGCTATGTACTTCTTGTATGTTTTTCGGTGATGTCCATTCCATAATGGCCTCTACTTTCACTAGATCCACAATGATACCTTCACCAAATATGATATTCCCCAAGTAATGAATCTTTGGATGGTAAAAAGAACATTTCAATAGCTTCCCGTACAATTTGTTTTCTCGTAGACACTGTAGGACCAATATCAAATGTTCATCGTTCTCTTCTTTCATCCAAGAATAAATTAATATGTCATCAATAAATACTTGAAAAAACTTTTCCAAGTATTCATGGAACATCCCATTCATCAAACTCATGAATACCCCTGGTGATCCAGGTGGATATTGGTGGCCACCCACCTATTCCAACTGGCTCTTCGTGTTCATTTTTTATTCAACATGTCTTTCTGTACTACTTTATAATTGTGAGTTATACACTTCTGGGGCTATCTGAAGCCTCACACATTCTCTAGGTGGATACAGGTGGCCTCTCGCTTAATCCAACTGGCTTGTTGTGTATGTTTTCATGTCAGCACATCTTGCTGTACTTCTAGGGATGTTTTGGGGCCCTAAACGTTGTTTTTTTGACTCACCACAGTCAGACTGTAGATAGAGTTAAATTATGATGGTGGAATGTGTATCTCTCTGAAATACCTTTCCAACGAGCTATCATGTGCCTAAAACGAATTTCGTATGCAAAAGTTACGACCCTAGGAAGTTGAGGTACCAAATTACACCAACTTACCCATAGGGCCCACATGACTTTTGGAATTTCACCTTCTAGGGTTAGGTTTTTGGATGTCTAGGGTTTTGGAATTCATGAGTAATATGAAAAGGGCCTTTGGAGCCTCATTGTAATCCATTCTGCTCAGACAGATGCGCGTAGAAACCACATCTCTTCTCAGAGATAACTACCATTATTCGAGCAAGTTTCAGTTCTGTATTTTTACAGTTTCAACCTATTTCATTATTTAATAGAAGATATTTTTCACTGGATATTTGTGTTATTATTCCTATCTCTATGTTTATTATATTAATTTTTTTAATCACTTTTTTCCTCTCCTAAATCTGGATCAGTGGTATCAGAGCCGTCTACTATTCATTTATTTTTCTTCCTGCATGTCCCCGACAAGGTCTGGGTACAAGAAGTTGGGACTTGAACCAATCGAGCCATTACCAGATCGGACGCGCCAAGCCTAACAACAACCCATGGGAGATGAAAATAAATATGATGGAGTAGGAGATCCTATTAAAATGTTTCTCAAGGAAGCCCTCATGCGACAAAAGAATGAAATGATGGACAACTTCGTGCAGATCCTTCGACGGTTTCCCACGGGAGAAGCCTATTCATCAAGCGGCCATGCAACCCCCTTCAAGGTACATGTAAATTTTGATATTCCATTATTTGAAGGATAGATAGATGCGGATGCTTTAGATAAATGGTTGAATCTGCTCGAAGGATATTTTTCGGTCCACAATTTTTCCAATAGGAAAATATCACTTTTGCACTCCTCAAGGTTGCTCCCCATGCTAAAGACTAGTGGGATACTTATTCTAAGCAAAGGGACGTGGATGAATCTGCAATTTTTGTGGTGGCCCCGACATGGGATTCCTTTCGGGATTCCATTAAAGAACAATACTACCCTGTTGGAAGCTACGAGAACCAGTACACTAGATGGACCACCCTACGTCAAGAAAGGGACCAGACAGTACCAGACTTCACCAATATTTTCCATACCCTACGCACCAAATTGGGTATCAAAGATTTTGAGCGTCACATGGTGCTCAAATACCGTGGTTGTTTGCATAGATACATTCAAACAGAAATGGAGTTCCTGGACATCGCCTCATTGGGCACGACTTATAGATATGCTGCCAAGATCAAGCATAAATTTAAGCAGAAATGATGAGAGTTTGGATTTGCAAACCCCTCACAGCTAAAGTAGGGAAAAGGAAACCCCAACCCACACAACAAGAGATATGGCCACTCTTAGGATAATCCGTCCAAGCCATAACACAAGAAGGGAAACGAGAAGACGAAGAAGGACAGGGGACAATGGTGTGAGTACCATAAAATTCCTTGGCACAACACCAACGAATGCCGCTCCAAGCAGTCCCTCATGGCTGAGCTGAAGGATTTCGAGTCAGAGGTCGATTCTGATTTCGAGTCAAATCCTGAAGGAGGGAAGAATATTATCGATGCTGAAACCAGTTCCATGGTTGATACCACCAAAATCCAGCCAAGCGAACCAGAAGAACCAGAGGAAGGGGAACACCTCTTTCACTCGCAGATGTGGGTCAAGGGGGCTCCAGTTCATTTGATTGTCGACATAGGTAGTCAGAAGAACCTGATTTCAGAAGAGGCCATGAAGTGGTTGAACCTGCCAATGACACCACACACACAAACCTACACCATCGACTGGCTTCATCAAGGAAGAGATCTCCGTGTCAGCCAACAATGTCATCTACCCTATGACATCAAAATTTTCAAAGATGAGGTACTGTATGATATTTCTCCCCTTGACGTTTGTGATTTTATTTTAGGACAACCATATTTGTGGAAGCATTGTGTTGTGTATGAGTCTAGACCCCACAGTGTTATTATTACTTTGGGTAGACAATTGTACAGAATCCCAGAAGTGGCACCGCCTACTGCTATTTCTTTAATCTCTGCTAAGCAATGTAGTAAGGTCATTTCATAGACCGGGAAGTTTGTCTTCTTTGTGATCCATGGTCACAGTAAGCAGAAGGTTGCCACAACATCCGTGGCCTCTACAAAACACCTCTGTTTGCAGCAGAAGAAAGTGGACGTGATCGTGGAAGAATAAAGAGACATCTTCCTCTCACCTACAGGGGTACCGACACACTGCCAATTCAAGCATCCAATTGATCTGACCCCTGACGCACCTCTACCTAATGGACCATTCGATAGGCACTCGCTGATGGAGAATGATGAAATCAGACGTCAGATCCAAGAGCTTCTTCAAAAGGGGCACATCAGACCCAACTCCTCCCCTTGCGGAAGCTCGATTGTACTGGTGCAGAAGAAAGACAGGACTTGGAGAAAATGAATTGATTATAGAGCCTTAAACAAAATCACAGTCAGGAACTGCTACCCCATTCCCATGATTGATGACCTTCTTGACCAAATCAAGGGGAAAAATTTCTTCAGAAATATTGACTTGAAGTCTGGCTACCACCAGGTTCCCATTGAACCAACTGATGTCTGGAAGGCAACCTTCAAGTCTAAAGAAGGTCTCTACGAATGGATAGTCGTGCCCTTTGGCTTAACACATGCACCAACAACTTTCATGAGGTTGATGGACGATGTATTGAGACCCGTCACCAACTCCTTTGTGGTAGTATATTTGGATGACATCCTCATCTTCAACAAAACGTGGGAGGAGCACATGCGACATATTCAACAGGTTTTGAGCACTCTACGACAACACAAGCTTTATGCCAACTTGGAAAAATGATCTTTTGTCATGAACATGGTCCAATTCTTGGGATACATTGTTGATGAGCATGGGGTACATGTTGATCTAGCTAAGATCCAAGTATTCCGTGACTGGCCAACCCTAACCACCTGATCGAGCTTCGAATCTTCTTGGGACTAGCCAATTTTTATCGATGGTTCGTGTTGGGATTATCCCATATTGCATGGGCCCTTAGCTAGGTGACCAAGGGAGGTGGTAGGGTCAATTTCATGTGGGGGAAGGAATAAAAATGAGCATTCGAAGATATTAAACATCGTTCATGCTCAGATCGCATACTCTCCTTGCCCGATATGCAACAACCATTCGATATTGAGACTGATGCAGTTGACTATGCTGTGGGCACAATTCTCACTCAACACAGACATCCAGTGGCATACCATAGTGAGACACTCTTTGATACTATCCAAAAATACCCCACCTATGACATGGAAATGTATTCCATTGTACAAGCCTGTCGTCAATGGAAACATTAGATTCTAGGGACAAAGACGATCATACACACTGATCACAAGCCTCTGTAATTCATACAGACATAGGAGAAATCGCAGAATGACCACCATCAGAAGTGGTCCACCTACCTGCAGCAGTTCCATCTCAACATCAATCATAAGACATCTATCTCCAATTGTGTCGCTGACTGCCTCAGTCGGCCTCCTGTGGATGCACTCACCACTGTGCTCCATTCTCGTGGACATGAAACATCAGAGTGCCCCCCACTTTACCAACAAGATCCAGACTTCGCCACCACATATCAGCTCTTGGGTACATGCACCACTGTCACTGATTTTTACATTCAGGACAGACTCTTATGCCACCTGGTCCATCTCTGTGTTCCTACAAGCAAGCGTGCAAATCTGATTTGGGAATCCCACTACAGTCGGGTGGCAGGACATTTTGGCGTAGAGAAAATTGTGGTCGTTCTTCAAAAACATTTTTATTGGCCAAAACTTTGACATGACGTCAACAAGTATATAAGATATTGCACTGTTTGCGCCATTTCCAAGTTAGCCATCAAGAAGAAAGGCTTATACACCCCTCTTCCTATTCCTGAGAAGTCGTGGGAATACATCTCCATGGATTACATGTCTGTTTTTCCATCCACCAATCACGAAAAGGACTGCGTGTTTGTGGTCATTGATCTATTTTCGAAGATGGCCATCCTCACAGCCTGTAATAAGAATGTCACAACGAAAAATACTGCTAAGCTCTTCTTCGAACGAGTTTGGGTTCACTTTGGGATACCACAGACCATCATCTTTGACCGAGATGACATGTTCCTCAACACCTTTTGGTCGAGTCTCTAGTCTCTGTTGGACACCAAGCTCACAAAATCCACTTCTTTCCACCCCCAAAACGATGGCCAAACCGAGGTCATCAATCGGATGATTGTGTACAACCTGCGCATGTACAATTCTAAGCATCCCTGTACATGGGACGAGAATATCCCATATGTCCAACATAGTTACAACAGGGCTCTCCATAATTCCACCGGCCATAGCCCATTTCAGGTGGGTCTGGGATTCCAACCCTTGGGACCCATTGATGTTGCACTTCCTCTTGCCACCATATATACATTCTCTTCCCCTGATCAGTCTGTGATCGACAAAGCCACCAGATTCATTGAGAGGATTCATCACATCCATCAACAAGTCAAGGAGATTTTGCAGAAATATAATGCTAAGTACAAGGAGTGCCATGATAAACATAGGGTACCACAGCATTTTCAGGTTGGCGACAAAGTCTGATTACATTTGCAAAAGGAGCATCTCACTGGGCCCCATTGAAAGCTTCTCCCACTTTGTTATGGGCCTTACACTATCACCAAGGTGGTGGGTAGCAATGATTTTGAGCTCAACACTCCACCCTTCCTTGGTCTACATCCAATATTCAATGTGGACCTCCTTCGGCCATATTTTCCACCATTATTGGACACCTCGGAGATCGTCGAACAATTGACACCAACAGAGCTCAACCCTGACTGCATGGAACAAGAATCCACTGATCAGATAGTGGACACACAGGTCAAGGGCACTCACCACTAGAAGATCCAACTTTATCAGGTTGTCAAGGTAGGGAAACTCCTACACCAAGGAAAGTGGCTCACTCGAGGCCAAATCCAGTAGAAGTTTCCTCACCTACTGGAGGAATTCAATGCAATGGATACCATTTCTTCCTACATGGGGAGGATTGATCTAGGTGAATATTGGTGGCCACCCACCTATTCCAACTGGCTCCTCGTGTCCATTTTTTATTCAACACATCTTTCTGTACTGCTTTATAATTGTGAGTTCTACACTTATGGGGTTGTCTGAAGCCTCACAAATTTTCCAAGTGGATACAAGTGACCTCTCACCTAATCCAACTGGCTTATTGTGTATGTTTTCATGTCAACACATCTTGTTGTACTTCCAGGGCTGTTTTGGGGCCCTAAATGTTGTTTTTTTTACTCACCATAGTCAAACCATTGACAGAGTCAAATTCTGATGGTGGAATGTGTATTTCTCTGAAATACCTTTCCAACGGGCTATCACGCGTCTAAAACTGAGGTCGTGTGCAAAAGTTACAACCCTAGGAAGTTGAGGTACCAAATTACACTAACTTACCCATAGGGCCCACATGACTTTTGGCGTTTCACCTTCTAGGGTTAGGTTTTTGGATGTTTAGGGTTTTGGCATTCATTAGTAATATGAAAAGAGCCTCTAGAGCCTCATTGTAATCCATTCTACTCATACGGATGTGCGTATCATCCACATCTCTTCTCAAATATAGCTACCACCATTTGAGCAAGTTTCAGTTCTGCAGTTTTACAGTTTCAACCTATTTCATTATTTAATAGAAGATATTGTTCACTAGATATTTGTGTTATTCTTCCTATCTCTGTGTTTATTGTATTCAGTCTGTTAATCAGTTCGTTCTGCTCCTACATCCTAACCACCTGGGTGTTCGTCAAACTGAATGGTAAAATTGTAAACTAATAGTGTTTGAATCTCGTCTTAAATGTAGTCTTGGGGATATCTTCCTCCTTAATCCATAATTGATGATCTCTCTATCTCAATTCAATCTTTGAAAACACCATCCCTCCCTTCATCTGACCAAACAAATCATCTATTCTTGGCAACAGATACTAGTTCTTGATCGTTACTTTGTTCAATTGACGATATTCAATACAAAGTCTCCACGATCCATCCTTATTTC
>JASDQU010738605.1:122249-132697 GCA_032191745.1 Picea mariana | reverse complement strand
CACAAATTCTGATACTACATGAAGGTTTTCTAATCCTTCCGCCTCTCCTTTTTTGTTTAGCGCTAATATTGCATATAGTTTGCATCCCTTACACATACTCTTCTGCAATTGTAGGGAAGAAATAAACCTCAAGGACACTTCCTGGTTTCTTCCTACAATTACTCTACCTTTTCATAATCATCTATTAAACTTAACCATTTCGTCTTACGGTTAAGTATCACATCATGCGATTCCAACTAGTTCATACCAATCACTATGTCATAAGATCCTAATATCTTGACATAAATATCTACCTTCATTATAAAATCACCCAAGTTAATGCTATACTCTGTAACCTTTCCTCCAAATTTTTTTTTGGCACCCAATGCTATTTATACATATCTGAACTCGTCCTACTTGACTACCTTTACTTTAATTATCTTTAGCGATTCACTCGAAATAAAGTTATTTGTAGCACCTGGATCTATCAAAATACTAAAAATTTGATCATCGATCGTACTTGACGTCTCGATCATAGTGGATTGGTGCTTGGCCTGGAAGTTGTTCACCGCTGCATGTATCCTATGGGCCTTACCCAAATTTCCAACTGTAGCAGGTTCTGATGATCCGACCACCTTGGCCTTCTTAATCAGACAATATCACTGGTAACGTGTCTCCCCACATGTCCAAAATCCAATCTTCGGTCCAGTGCTCCTAGTCCTCGAAGTAGAAGCTATTGGCCTAGCGGTATGTGATCCTGGTCTATTCTACTGAACAAGCCTAGAATTTTGTTGTTGTGTTACTCTGTAAGGAGCAATTGTTTGAGGAGTATGTTGTATCGGTGTCGAGAATATAGGTCCTCTGGGCAAATCTCGAAGCCCAAAATTTTGTTTGGCTGGTGTCTGATGCTGCTATAATCCTAAAATCGTCTGTCCAATTAGTCTAGAAGGAGTCCTACCCTGACTCCCACTGTTCAGTTCTTCCTCAGCTATGAGGGCCTTCTGAACTACATCGTGCAATGTCTGAGGCATTAGGATCCTCACCTTTGTATGAATGTTGAAGTTAAGTACAAACACAAACTTTTTGACCTTTAAATTCTCTGTGTTCATATGTGGAGCATACCTAAGTAGCTCCATGAACCTAACCTCATACTCTGGTACCGTACAACCACCCTTTCATAGGGCATTGAACTCATTAAGATGTAAGTCAATGAATTCCTTAGACAAGTATCTCTCCCGGAACTATTCCTCGAACAACTCCCATGACATGTCTTCAATGACCATGTTTAGTTGAGGTAGGAGTGTCTTCCACCAAAGTAGAGCACTCGCTTTCAATTGGAAGACCGCCATGCAGACCTTCATGTTGGAGGTGTAATCACTAAGTTCAAAGCACATCACCATAACTCGGGAAACTTCACCTTCTCGATTTCTCCGTGTATGCTACTACTACCAACTGGATCACGCTGTGAACCCTGATTGGGCACATACGCTCTACCCTCATCTCAATCTAGGAGATTGATCAATGCCTCTCACATCCTTTTGAATGATCTCATCATACCTACCACATCTCCTGCAAAAACCTTCTCCTGCCCAATTTTCTTCTCATCTCCATGAGGGTTAGAACCCTCTAGCGTGGATACTATTGAAGGTGTCACACCCCTTCCTCCAGCACCACATTGTCTAGTTCCCTTGCGTCCTCTAACCATGATCACCTGTATGGAAAATTTCAAAATTAATTAGTGGTACATATCTAATTATTTATTTAACATAGTGAAAGGCGTAATGGTCCAATGTCCCAGGGTTGAACCCGCTTTGATACCATATGTAACATCCCCTCCATTACGACATCAATTAAGTGAGTAAAATAGTGGTAATTTTTTTTTTAAAACATAGATTGAACGAGGACTAAGCAACAATAACATACATCAATGTACACACATTCTATTCTCATACACATCATTACACGGTAATAATTAGACACATCATCACTGCTACTAAACTCAATCATATCACATAAAGATAACAAGGATACCTACCCTCCAACCTACCCTGCAAGGTTAGGATCTCCAAGACAAATATTCATATTTATGGTATTTAATAAATTATTCATATCACATAAATGAAAATTTACTACTAAACTACTAGTAAATAAAATGATTATGCAATTAATAAACAATGTATTAATATAATACCAATTGACAAAATCATTGAACAAAAAAAATTAAATAAACTACCAAATGATGGCAATTAAAAATTAAAATGACTAAGTTTGCTGCCAATTAACGAAGATCAGTAAATAAAAATGACTAAATATACTATGAATTGACATCAATTAATAATTAAATTGGCTAAATATACTATCAATTGACAGAAATCAGTGAATAAATATGACTAAATATATGACCATTTGATGACAAAATAATAATTAAAATGACTAAATATACTACCAATGGAAGGAAATCAGTTAATACAAATGACTAAATATACTACCAATGGACGAAAATTAGTGAATAAAAATGACTAAATATACTACCAATTGATGACAATTAATGATTATAATGACTAAATAAAAGACTACCGTGATTAAATAAATGACCAGTTAACAACAATTAATGACTAAATAAACGACTAAATATACGACCAAATTGATCAATCAAAACAACCAATAAATGACTAAAATTGGTTTAGTCATAAATTTGGTTGTGTTATAAATGATCGGCAATAAACTACTAATGGTCATGTGACCAAAGTTAGTCATTTATATGCAATTTGTAGTAGTTTTTTTAGTCATTTATTGTTGTTTATCTACTAGTGAGAGGCTCTGAGTGTGGGAAATCCATGGGAGCTGACATGCCGATAGGCTAGGGCCTCGGTGGATAAATTACCACGTGGGTGCTGCATCACTAGCCATGTCAACAACCATGTATGCACCAAATGGACCACATGGATTCCACGTGGGTGCCACATGGATGCCACATGGATGCCATGTGGGAAAGACCTGAAACTTTAGGAATCCATAACTTTTCGTCCAGGGCTCAGATTTGAGCTTAATTATAGTCGTTGGAAATCTCTTGACGATTAGAAGATGATGGTGCCCTCGAAAAGAGACTTCAATATGGTCAAGGAAAAAAACAAATTGGATACCCCACCCCTTTAAGATAACCTAAGGGGCGGGTAGGTTACAGAGTGGTATCAGAGCATGGTTACAACATTTGAGCTATATGGGGTCAAGTAGTTCAATGGTAACAATAAAGCATAAAAGAGATAGTTTAACTTAAAGAGAGTTTATATAACTTATTAAAAGGAATAAGACTGATTTTTACCCTTCTTGGCTACTTGAATTTTGCATGATAGAACTGACGCTTTTGGTTGGTGGATTAAAGTTTTGTAGAACATTATAATGCTAATTATACTCTAATAAACATTGTTGAGTGATGCTTGTAGGGGAATGAAATTCCATTTATAGACTGTGTATTCCAATGAATACCTCACCTAGGAAAATGTTTGATACTTATAAAATGCTATTTTGAATAATCAACCAACAATGGTGTTTTTTTCAACACATAAGAAGTCACAATAGTAAGATACATGGTGACCTATCCTAGAATGGAAGAGAGTTCCCATAAAAAATAAGAAGAGTCAGATGAGAGGAGGATGGTGGAAACTCTTTCAAACTTAGCATAAACTATAAGGATCCTAATGACTGAGCTTCAAAGCTTTATGGATTATAATGAAAAACTCATGAGAGGAAGAAAAACAAATTTAATTAAATGCAATACTGCTGCAAAGTTTTTCTGATATTCAAAGACAATTTCAAAATGGACCAACAACTAGTGAGATTGAGAGACCTCAGTCCAAGAAGACACAAATCCCTCTAGAAATTTAAAATCACGGTCCAAAAAACATCAATATAGGGAAAAGTACCTCGAAGAAGGCACATCAAGGTGATAAGAGGTGTGCAACCAGTAAGGATTCATCCATTAAATACCCTAGTGAGAAGTCTAATATCTCTAATGAATTTTCCAGTGAGGAGGTCAATTTAGAGTCCCAAGGAAAGAGGAAGAGGAAGAAGCATTCAAAGAGTTCCATACCTGAAAAATTCAAGAAGGCCGAGCCACCTAATTTTGATGGAGAAATAAAAAAGGATGAAAGAGCACATGCATGGTTATTGGCCTAAATAAATACTTCAGGGTACATGACTACTTTAATAACATGAAGGCCATAGTAGCCATATTTAACTTGAATGGAAAAGCTTCCATTTGGTGGGATGATCTTAAAACTGTAACATGTATCCATGAGAGAAAGCTAACTTGGAAGAAATTTAATTATTAATTGATGTCAATTCATAGTATATTTAGTCATTTTCATTTATTGATCTTCGTTAATTGGCAGTAAACTTAGTCATTTTAATTTTTAATTGCCATCATTTGGTAGTTTATTTAATTTTTTTTGTTCAATGTTTTTTGTCAATTGGTATTATATTGATACATTATTTATTAATTGCATAATCATTATATTTACTAGTAGATTAGTAGTGAATTTTCATTTATGTGATATGATTAATTTATTAAATACCATAAATATGAATATGTGTCTTGGAGATCCTAACCTTGCAGGGTAGGTTGGCGGGTAGGTATCCTTGTTATCTTTATGTGATATGATTGAGTTTAGTAGTAGTGATGATGTGTCTAATTCTTACCGTGTAATGATGTGTATGAGAATAGAATGTGTATGAGAGGTACTATGACAAAAAGATAAGGGAGTTTATGAACTCAAGTTGATGCAACGCACTATGGAAAATTATGTGAACAAATTGCTTGATTTGATGAGGTATATACCTTACATCAAGGATGAGAAAGTGAAGATGCAGTGTTTTCTTAGTGGGATGCCACAATATTTCCAAAACCGGATTGAATTTGATGAACCCAAAACACTTGAAGACACCATAAGAAAGGAAAAGTGCTACTATGATCAGTCCAAGCCTAAGATGGAGCACAATAAAGTGTGGAAGAAAAAGGATAAGGTGGGACTCAAGAGGAAAGGATTCAATTCCTCAAGACTTATGAGTTCTGGAAAGAATACCAAGTCAATTTTTCCAACCAGAATTATACAACACCATAATTTTCCCACCCAAAGTGAGAATAAGACTTCTGAACTAACAATAGAAAATACCGAAGACCCAAAGAAAGGGACACTAATATGATGGGGATGTGTATAAGAGAACCTGTTGAGGGACTTCCCTCATAGAAAACATAATAATAGAAGGGTCTATAATATCCAAGAGGCCACTACAGTCAATGATGTGGCTAGGAGTGATCCACAAATCTATGCAGTGGTTGACAATCGACAAGCATATCACCAAGATTCAGTGGTGGAAATAGAAGGTAAATTTTCCAACCACTCTATTTCAATTTTAATTGACCTCGGATCTAATTTGAGTTACATTTCTCCACAACTTGTTGAAGCATGTGTTTTACAGAAGAAAAAACATAAGTCATGGTTGGTACAACTAGCCACATGAACCAAAAGGAAGGTGACTGAAGTTATTAAAGCATGTCAATTTGACATGAATGGGATACCCACATAAGCAGTCCTAAATGTACTACGATTGGGGTCATATGATTTGTTGATTGGAATGGATTGGTTGGCTTCTCACAAAGCCAAACTAGACTACTATAATAAGAACTTAGAGTGTGAATATGAGGGAGGAAAGGAAAGAACCTTACAAGGGGTGTAGAAACCTATATATGTGAAACAAATTTCATCACTACAAGTAAATAAGTGTTGTATAAAAGGATGCCCCTTATATTCCATACAAGTGTTAAAATTAGCCGAAGACAATAAGCCTAGCATTGAAGATCACCTAGTGCTAAGGGAATACAAAGATGTATTTCCGGAAGAGACATTGGGCTTACCTCCCAAGAGGGATATTTATTTCTCAATTGAAATCATTCCAGGAGTAGTACCAATGTCCAAAGAACCTTATAGAATGAGCACACCTGAGTTGGTGGAACTTAAACTACAACTGAAAGAAATGCTAGAGAAATGATACATAAGGCCTAGTGTGTCTCCCTGGGGAGCACCTACCTTATTTGTTAAAAAGAAGGATGACACACTTAGATTGTGCATTTTCTATAGACAAATGAATAAAATGAATATCAAGAATAAGTACCCGCTACCAAGGATCGACAATCTCTTTGATCAGCTGAGAGGAGCTACAATATTCTCAAAAATAGACTTGAGGTTTGGGTACCATCAAGTAAGAATTAAAGATGAGGACATCTACAAGATTTCCTTCAGAACAAGGTATGGGCACTATGAATTCTTTGTGGTGCCATTTGGACTTACAAATGCATCAACCATCTTTATGTGCCTGATGAATAATGTCCTTAGCAAATATTTGGAAAAATTTGTATTAATATTCATTGATGACATATTGATTTATTCCAAAAACAAGGAATGGAATGATGAACACCTCATATTAGTGCTGCAAGTGTTAAGGGAACACAAATTTTATTCCAAATTTAGTAAATGTGATTTCTTTTAGAAACAGGTCCATTACTTGGGCCATATTATTTCTAAGGAAGGAGTAGTAGTGGACCCTAAAAATATTAAAGCCATCATGAATTGGATTGCACCAAAAGATGTGACAGAAGTGAGGTCATTCATGGGCCTGGATGGGTATTATAGAAGATTTATACAAGGGTTCTCAAAAATTGGTCACCCAATCACTTCACTTCAGAAAAAAGGGAGTGAAATTTGTTTGGACAATAGATTGTGAAGCTAGTTTTTAGTAGTTAAAATATCTTCTAACCCATGCACCTATTTTGGAGATTGCTGATCCAAATAAGGATTTATTAGTATGTACAAATTCTTTTAAGGAGGGACTCAGGGGGGGTCCTAATGGAAGATGGCCATGTAATTGGTTATGAGTCAAGAAAATTGAATGAACATGAGACTCATTATGTGACTCATAACTTAGATATTGTTTCCATAATGCATGATCTAAAGATGTGGAGACACTATCTATTGGGAAAGAAAATTGTACTCATGATTGACCACAATGGACTGAGATATCTATTTGACCAGCCCAAATTGAATTCTATACGAGATAGATGGATGGCCCTTATCAGTGAATTTTATTTTGAAATCCAACACATTAAAGGTAAGGGGAACTGGGTAGCGGATGCACTTAGCATAAATACGCAAATCATTCACATGACTGACATAAGCACATGTGAATCAAATATCAAGGAGCGAATTAGAAAAGCACAAGAAGAACATGAACACTTCAGGTGTGTAAAATCATACTTGGAACATGATCCAAATGGGACAAAGTACACTAGATACCAACTGTTAGAGAACAACTTATTGAAATATAAGGGTATATTGTATGTCCCATGTTTATCCAACTTGAAGAGGCTCATAATAGATGAGCTTCATAGAATCCCATATTCTAGTCATCTTGGATACTAGAAAATGATAATAGCCACAAGAAAGTTGTATTATTGGCCAGGAATGAAAATATTGGTCGGGAATGAAAAATTACATAGATCAATACATTTCTAAATGCTTGGAATGTCAAAAACTAAAAGTAGAACACCAACACCCAACATGGATGTTGTAGCCCTTGCCAATTCTGGAATGGAAATGATAAGTCATTTCAATGGAATTCATCACCAGACTACCAAGGAAAAAAAAATGATTCAATCATGGTTTTCATGGATAAATTGAGAAAGGCAGCTCACTTTATTATGGTGAAATATACCAACAAGGAAATCAACATTGCTAATGTTTTTTTGAAGGATATTTTCATGTTTCATGGCATTCTAAAGATGATCATATCAGATTGGGATGTCAAGTTCACTTCAAATTTTTGGAAAGATTTGGTCATAGGTTTTGGGACTCAATTAGAGTTTAGCACAACTTACCATCCTCAAAATGATGGAAAAACAGATAGGGTGAATAGGGTATTAGAGGAAATGCTGAGGGTGTATGCAATGCATCGACCCAAGAAGTGGAAAGACTACTTACCCTTAGTAGAGTTTTCCTACACAAATGGCTATCAAGAGTCATTGAAGATGAGCCCTTTTGAGGAATTATATGGAAGAAAATGTAACATCCCAATCAAATGGGATTATCTGGTAGACTGGATCACTCTTGGACTAGACATGTTAAAGGAAATGGAACTAGAAGTAGCAAAGATAAAACATAATTTGAAAATGGCTCAAGACAAGCATGAAAGTTATGTAGAAAAGAACATATATCAAAGGGAGTTCAAAGTGGGAGAACATGTATATCTATGAATAAAACCTAAGAGAATCTCCCTAAGGATGGTAACTTGTGCCAATTTGGCACCATGGTATTGTGGTCCATTTGAAATTATTGATAGAGTAGGAATGGTAGCCTACATGCTAGCGTTACCTCCCAGAGTGAAAGCACACAATGTTTTCCATGTGTATTTTCTTAAGAAATATGTTCATGATGATAATAATGTAATTGATTGGTATGTGATTCTGGTGGAACTGGAGGGAGAATTCCAACCCAAGCCTCAATGCATAATAGATAGGAAGGAAATGCTCCTTCAAAATCGAGCCATCACGCAGGTCAATGTGCGGTGGAAACATTTTTGGAGTAGATGAGGCCACTTGGGAGTTATAGAGGATGCCATGAGAAAGGAATACCGATTATTGTTTACTACTATAAATAGTATTTACTTCGGTAGGTATAACACCAAGGATGATATTCCTTTTAAGGGGGAGGGGAATGTAACACCTCATTTTCCCCAGTATGTACATATATGTCTAAATGTCGTCATGAGTCATGGCTAGTATGTTAAATGATTTGGACCATGACGAACAATTAAAATGATAAATGCATTTGAGTAGTGACTTATTAAATAGAGGATTGTACTGGTAACATGTTATAAGCATGGTAAGTAGTGACTCCAGATATCATTCTAATTCAGCTGAAGCATTTAGTCAGCAAGCTCGATCGATCAACAGGTAGGTTCACTGCTTGAGGTGAACGTCCGCAGTTCTTTGTTAAAATAAATTGCTTATGGGTGGAGCACTTACAAAGAAATGATTCCATGAGAGGGGATGATGAGGGGGAACCCTTACTAGTTGAGATGACCCTTGATAGGTAATACCCTGCTGAATTTAAAATAATCAAACCTAGAATTGTCCTCTTTCCCATAAAATTTATTTACGAATCAAGCTGGTGGTTAGGTGGTCATCCTCAAAAATTAATGAGAGAATGAGGAGCGTACCGAAATAAAAGTTTATGATATGACCCACAATTTTGGGTGATTTGACCATGCAATCTTGCTGTAGAAGGAAATAAAATGAGGAAAATCACAAACATAAGAGATAGGATACACACGGTTGGGTCTAGGGACAAAATGTGAGTGAAGAAGAGTGTGTAAAACTCCTTTAGTTCTTAAAAGATAGAGGGAAGTCAAGTTCTTTATGTTCAGGGTAAAAAATTAGCAAGTACATTCTCTAAGACAAGCTGATAAACGAGACTATGAAATTTGGGTATTTAGCCGCGTAAGTTAACTGTCATGACTTCAGAAGTCAAGAGAAGATCCCCTTGCTTGGCGATATTGGAGATATATCTTGCAAATTTTTGTTTGTGAAGGAGAGTGGTCTTCATCTCTTTTCCTTTGCTTATGAGTTAAGATTTCCCTTATGGCATCATCTTCTAGCTAGGGGATGGTTAGATGCAAGGATAGGCAGAAGAAAAATTTGCCTATGGTTGGGTGGAAAGAGGCTCACCCATCAACAATTTCCAACCCACATTTAATTCTCAGATAAGTGTTTCTGTAATTAGCATACGTCGTGATAAGTTTCTTATAGCTATGGAATTTATATTTTGTTTTTCATGAATAATTGATATTTTACTCGATTAGTGAAATTTGTTGCTTCATATGTCTGGCTGAATGCAAAGTTTGAAGAGAGTTGTGTAAAAATACCTTCTGTTTCCTTCTTCTGGTTGTTTATATTTTTATAGATTGCTGAAAGAAATAAATGTAACTCCGAGCAATAATAGAGTGCTAGTTGGACTGTTGCAACCCATATGTGTAAATATAATCCAAGAGTCAGTAGTGAAGACTAAGCCACCCAAGTATTCATAGAACATCTGAAGTCAAGGATGTGTAATCTCTCTTAAATGAAATTATGGCCATAACTTTGGTCACTTAAGCTTAGGTAAGTTAGTAAATAGGATAAGGTATTTTAATACGAGGAATATATAAATTAAATGAATTAGGAATATGTATTTTGCATTTAATTGAGGTCTTAATAAGACATGGTAAGAATGAAATCCTTACTTGGTTTTACTCAATAAAACCGTGTCCAAAAGTAAGAACCAAAAATTGATGCTATCCCCTAAATAATAGTAAAGATTTGCATGAACATAGGTGGATAGTAAATTCTGGTAAAAACAAAACTCTTACTATGGAAATAA
>JASDQU010738605.1:106747-119625 GCA_032191745.1 Picea mariana | reverse complement strand
AATGAAATTAAAAGCAATATCCATCTAGGATATTTTCTCTAACAAAATCACTTTCCTTCATCTCATTATTCCACAATTAAGCATGGGTTCTCTTACTGCACAAAGCGTCTTCCCGTGAGGCCTTTCACCATAAGGGGACCACTTTGGAGTTCATCCATATTTACTTCTTATCAACAATGACAAAACAATAATGAGTCATATTTACATCAAACAATATTGGGTCCATTACCCAAAACTTTGTGCTATGGGTCTTTCTTCAAGGGTTGACATCAATGACAGCCAACCTTAATCAACAAGAAGAGGCTTCTAGATGGTCAAGGAAAAGGAAACTTTTGATACCCCACCCCTTTAAGAGAACCTAAGGGGTGGGCAGGTTACAAAATTGTTCTCAATAACTTATATTTTCACAAATTCAATGGGATGTGTGATATGACCATAATACCCCATGATGGTAAAAATAAAATTATTTTCTATTTATTATGTCCTATATGTTCCTTCATCAAAACTAAGCTTCTACCCATTAGTTATATGTTCCTTACATCAAAATTGATCTTCTACCTTTTAGTAAAAACACTACTAATAAGGGAAAGGATTCATCTAAAATTTAACAAGGGACAAAAACCTTATCACACTCTATAACTTACCTTTTGAGTTCAATGGAAATGCCCTTTAGAGGGGTGTCACAACCCCCTCCAAATGAAAATGCATTGGCTTTTCAAGAAATGGTCTCAAATTATGAGAATACCTCCAAAGCCCATCCATCTAGGTTTGTGAAGTGCATAGATATTCCCGATGTTAATATTCCTCCTATAGTTTCAAGGCGCAAATTTATATCCTTTGCAGATAGAGGCCTAATAGGCTAGTTCACCGACATTTGGCCTTTTCCAAAGACAATTTTGACTTGGCTTCAAAATAACTGGTAGATTATCATCAAAGGACAACTGCACCATGTTTTATATGGTACAGTATATTATTCCATTATGTTTGAGACAAGAGAAGATAGGGATTTTATCTTTCGAAGAAATACATATTTATTAGAATGCAGAGGTATGTACCTAAATGGGATCAAATGTTAAACTATGAGAAATGTACCAAGCAACCGTGGCCAAGGCCCCAATACCATATGGAGGCAAAAAATATCAAGGAAAACATTTTTCCAAGGGTTCCTCCTCCAATAATAATTGAGAGAAACCACAGACACTAAATGGGAGAGAAGGTGGAAGCCATTCGATGCCCAATAGGTTCAAAATCCTTTCTTAGGAAGATACAACCCCATCCATTGAAACCTTAGTCACCCCATCTAAGGAAAATATGGGAATCATCTCTTCCCAAAGGGACCTCTAGTCCAACTTAATGGAAAAAATCCATCTAATGAGGAAAATATGATCAATGCCTCTCAAAAATTTGAGGATATGGAAGATCTAGATAAGGAGATTTCATCATTACAAGTCACAAAAAAACCATATATAAAAGAAGATGATCTAGTTCTCGAAGGGATAGAAGAGTTGGAAAAATTCTTGGATGTAGAGATTTCCTTTATAGATCCTAAAGAAAAAGTAATGGATTCAATAGTACTAGAAGAGGAGGATCAGGGAAATGGGTACTTTGAAGAAAAACTCCCTAGAAGTATGGGTAGGAATTAATTGAGGGATTTTCCCCCTATGATATTGGATCTGGATAATAGCAGAGTAAGATTAAGTGGCATAGATAATAGTCTCCCCTCAAAGAAAAGAACACCAAATAAAAATACAATAACTACTTAAACTAGGAGGAAGTAGGGTTGGAAAGGGGAAAATAATGTGCACCTTGTTCTCCCGTTTGATGTCGATCCCCACCCCAAGTCGTTAAAGAGCTCCTGATATTCTACTAGAACCATCCTGTAAGATAGATACAAAACAAGGGTTGCAACAAAAGTAGTTACAGAAGAAAAAACATGTGCATATTACATGTCATATTCAAAGTAAGTATAGAGATGAACATACATTGAAGAGAAAATTTGTGGGAAAACAAAATATTTTATTATTAGCAAGTGGAAAAGGTAAGTTACAACCTTGTCCATCCTTTAAGCACTGTCTTGAAGCCAACTGTTTGGGTTCCTCCAGGAATCCTCAAGTATCAACTCAACCAATTTAATATTCCTTTAATGACTCAGATAGGGATAAGGAGACACCCTATAGTCTTATAACATGAAAAAGAAGTGATGGAAAAGGAGTTTCCAGGCTACAAGGGGTGTTTCTTAGAGAATTATAGGGAAGTGAGGCTTGCTAGATGCTGACATCATAACTTTGCATAAAAGTACTTGAACTCTCCTTAGCCCTCAATGTTTTTTTTATATCTTTCCAAAGAGGTTTAGGGAGTTGGATTCTTTTGAGTATGGGAAAGGGTCATTGGGAAACGAGTCCAACCAAAAAACCCACCCAAAAACACAAAATTATTTTATTTTTCACAAATTTTGAGGGTATCCACAGATTACAGTGTGGAAAGTCATGTATGTTCACGTGTTTCACTATGACAACCCGCGAATATGCTCTTAGGGAATGTTTTTAAAAGTGATTTTTGAGATGAATTTTGGAGGAAAAGTCTAGCAAGCATTAGGAAAGGGTTCGACCATGACACAAATGCATACGTGTGACATTTTTTTCTATAACAGATGCCCCCTAATGTGTGAGGTCAGAAGGGAAAAAATGATGGCCGAAATACATTATGAACTCTAAGAGGCGAGGATGCATCGAAGAATCCATGGATGTTCCTGAACAACTGATCCAAAAAAATAACTATTAGCAAGGATCAAGCAAGAGTTTTGTTTTCCAAGTTGGGCATACCCATGCTCAAGAGTGATGTAGACATCGACGCCAAAGAAAGTACACTACATATCCATGACATATGTCAAATATAGCTATAGTCCATGGCCATGAACAATACACAGTGGATCCATGTGTTATAAATGAAGTAAAAATCATGGCCATGAAGAATACATAGTGGATCCATGTCAAAGTAGATTATAGCCACAAATAGATACACAATGGAGCTATGTCTCAAAATCAATAAATGAGGATAATTGGGACCAAAGAAATGAACAATATGATCCTCTGTGAGTACCATTATGAGTGGTGGGACCATATTATTTAGGAAGGAGGACAAAATATGTGATGCTTGTACTTCCCCAGAAGTCTTCACTACGATCCGTCATGGTACAAGTCTACACTATGTGAATAAATAAGTCATATTTGAACACAATGAGACATCATTTAATTGCCGATCATTAAAAAATGTGATACAACCCACCGATAATAATAATGGGAGTCAAGGTACCATGTTACTATATAAAAAGTGTGAATGAATGTGCTGGAGTTGAACACCTGGTAGAAACTATCGAGTAGGGGGCATTGAGGTATTCCCACTATCAATAGTGAGGGAAGCTGCCACTAATGACTGCAATCCCCAAGGCACCAAAACATAACTCTAGATCCCTCTTCCAGAGAAAGATGTGTTGAAGTCTATGGGAGGGAACCCGTTGGAAGGAATTAAGGCATCCTCCATCATCCAACATGAGGGGTGGTGGAGGGCCAAATATTTGGAAGATATCAGACAAAGAGGCTGATATTTATGATGATGAGACTGACCTGGGAAGGCTGACGCGCAAGGTCATAGGATAACTGAAAATTGGATGAAACAGGTTTAAAAATTTCCCTTGAACATAAGCACGACACATTATGTGACTTAGGAAACATGGCTATAAGCTGTGATACATTTGTGACAGAAGAGGCATCAACAAACACTCCATATAGTTGGGAGAATAACCAATTGGGGGAGAAAAAACATCCTAAATCCATACTAACCCAACATGATGAGATGCAGACTCAAGATTGTGCTTTGTTCAAGGGTAACAAGACTACTGCCAATAAAAGAGATAGATTCTTTCCCATTTTTTTTGTTTTTTGTTTTTGGTCTTTTTCATGTTATAAAATCCTGAAAAAGAATAAAAGAATGCTATTATATAGTGTAAGGAACGAGCATTGCGGGTAGGAAAACTAGTTCCATAGCGCAAGAAACATACCTATTTTCAATGTAAGGAAGCATGTGTAGGATAATGACACTCGGGGGATGTTCTAGGGATAAGGTATCGAGTCGCAAAGGAGTAAAATGCAAGGTTGGGAAGTAATAGGCATGCATAGGAAATTGGTTGAACGAGATCACGCTGAAGTCGACATTAGGCCTAAAAACACGAGCAGTCAATATGCATATGCAGTTACAACTCAACTTTTGGAAGTAAACACACCATGATGTTATTTTTCGTAACTTTAGTCTCTAGGGCTCAAAAAAGAATAAAATCATAGCAAGGAGAACTCTTCTGGTCATTAGGGCCATGTTATTCCTTTTTTGTACATAGTCCAATTGGTCCAGAAAAGGGTTAAACTTATATTGAAAGGATGTCTCTTCAAAACCTTTTTAACGAGTGTTACAGAGATAAGATCACTTGACTATCTTTTCATATTTAAGGAGTCTGAAAAGAGCTTAACTATGGACTCCCTCGTCCCTTTTCGTAAAGTTAGTCCCCTGAGCTCAAAAAAGTATAAAAAATATCTTAGGAGAACTCTTCTAGACCATATACTATAGTATACCTTTTTCGTAAGTAGTCTTGTCCAGTTTGAAAAAGAGGTAAACCTGTGATGGACAGATGTTCCTTCAGGTCCATTAACGAGTGTACAAGGAAAAACATCAATTGAAAATATTTACAATTTTAAGGAGTCTGAAAAGAGATTAACTATGGACTCCATAATGTGAGAGAGGGGTCCCTTGGAAAAAGGACAAAATGAGAGAGAGTAAGAAGCATGAAGTTCAAACGCAAACTCATGGCGAGACTAAACCAAGACCCGCAATCCTAGAGACAAACTTGCAGCATGAGCACCAAAATGAAAAATGATTCTATACTAGAGCGACCATGAAGGGTAGGCTCTACCATAATTAATCAAACGATGCTTTGAAGTAGAGAAAAGGGTTTCATCACTCGTTAATGGTGTTGACCCTAGGTTTAAATGGTAACAATAACTGAAGATGCAAAGTTTGAGTGGCATGCACCCTAACCTAAATTCCTGTTGAAAACACATTACCTGCCTAGAGTCTTATAAAATACTCGGCCAATCGATGATAAGTATACCGGAGAAAAATCCTTAATACCTTCCAAAAGAAAGACAATGCTACAAAAAAATGATCATTAGTCGAAAATTTGGAAACAATAAGAAACTTTAGGAAGTGGGTTTTCAAAATTTTGATAAAAATTAGTATATTTACCCATTTACCATTCTATTTTCACCATTTCACCCAAACAACCACCAAAGTGACCAAAAACTTGGAGAGAAAAATCAAGAAAAAATGGAGCTTGGAGCAACTCCACTACTTGCCACCCTAAACAAGTAAGTATTTTCACCTCACCTTGCATTTCAATAATTTATTTTATCATTTTATGCTAAAATTCCATCTTAGAGTCACTTTAATAAATATGATTATGCTCATCCATGGGATTCCTTAAGGAAACCCGTGGATGTCCGCAGCTTATGGAAACACCATTCGTGGATATCCACAACTATTCTAATGAGAAGGCAGAGATATGCAAAAGAGGTTTTAAAAAAAATAAAAACTAACTCAATTTATTTTGAAAAATGACAGGATGTCTATTCTCTGGGGAGAACGTGAACATGAAGAGGTGGATCGAGAAATGTTTGATAATGATGAAGCGAAAAAACCTCTGTGAGCTTGTGATATGTATAAATTATTTCAATTTGGTGGCATGAGAGAAAAAAGAAGATTATTGAATCTCCCCATTAACTACTGGAATCCGGATGTTGAAGCCTTCATGCTCACTGGACATTATTTGACCATTACAGTTGAAGACATATACTTCATTACCAGTTTGTCGAGGAGAGGGGAAGTTCCAAACATCCAATCTCAGGGAGGAGGCTAGAGTATCAATGATTTCATCAATGAGTACTGTGATGTCAACACCGAGAAGAGTGGTTCTCAATTTCCAATCAAAAAAATTACCAACTTGAGCCTCCAAGTCATGTTATATACTCTGGTTCATATCGTGGGATCCAACTCCTTACACTTTTCATCACGGGAGAAAACAAAATATGGGGTTGAATTCCTATACCCTACTATGTATGACTGGAGCACTACCATTATGAACAATATGAAAGCACAATTGACAGATTGCAAGCTCAGGAAGGAAAATAACTTTTTCTTTGGAAGTGTCCTGTGCACATTTTTATTCGAGAGGGTGCCCATGATGAGCTTGTGAACACATATATGAGGAAACTTGTGACCATGTACCTCCATGGTTCAATGGATTGAGCTCATGTCTCTCTTAGGAGGTGAACAAATTTTCAACGCTTTTGATGATGACTTCTTTGTTTGGTGGGAGTGACAAACTCCTTTCATTGAGGACTACCCATACATGGGCATTGATTTCACCAATGACACAGACATCATCATCCCTGCCGAAGATGAGCCACATGATATAGGTAACCTTTCATTTTGTGTTATTTAATTTTTAATTTTTGAAAATATAACTATTTATATCTTTTTGTGAGACCCAACATACTAAAAAGTACCTTTGACGTAGATAAATCACCCGTGAGACAAAAAAATGTCCCATGACATATTCGATGAGGCAGAGAGGAGGTAGAACCTATCATTGATGCATCAATGAACTTGCATAGTGTGGGATGAAACTTTGAGGCCCTCATGCTCAACGTACCTATGGCTACCATTGATGACCTCCTAATAGGCATGCAACGTCATATCGTGGGAGTACCGAGGCCATGGGTCCGACTGTTTTGGCATTTGGTGAACGTTGTTTTTTTTTATGATAGGGTGCGCCAGCCTTAGGCCTAGGCATATTATGTGCTCCTAGCACCATTTTTTACTTATATAACATTATATGACCTTCGGGGGCTAGGAGGCCCCACATTTTGGACTTGATGGATCTCATTTTGATACACACACACACACACACACACACACACACACACACACACACACACACACACATATATTATTTTTGTGTGTTATATACATTTTGTATTGTACTTGCAAATGTGTATATTTACATGTGCCTATGTGTGCTTTACTTTACTAATGATATAAATTCCAATCTAACACATAATTATCATAGGAATCAACTAACTCATTATCTCTCCTAGGAACATGTTCATAAGTAATAAACTCAAAAGATCGTTCCAGAAGATGTACCCTAAGGAAAAATCGTAATAACACCGGATCTTGAACTCGATACACACCATTTAATTGTGAAACTACCAGTTGTGAATCCATTAACATTTGAAGGTGATAAATATCATAAGACAATGCATCTCGCAAAAGCTCAATAACAACGCTATATACAACAACATTTTTGGTAGTTTCCCTGAGATACACACCTCCAACGGACACTAACTTCCTAGAGGGTGAATACATCACCCAAGCAGTGAATGTTAGGCTTCAAGTATGGCGACTGGTGCCATCTACAAATCCGAAGTAAATAAATGACTCCTTGGGCATCTGCAACACAATAAAAGCACATCAGTTACTAATGCAACCAGGGATTAAAAGCGTAAAAAAAACTATGTACAATATAGACAATAAATACAAGAGTACTAATGCTCAAGCCCTGAGGCTTAAGCATAATAATTCTTCAAGTAGATCCCATTTCTGGGCTCAGACAACACATTGTTTTCAAATTCCATGAGCTCGTAGGAGCCTTTCTCTAAAACACGTCGCACGATGTAAGGACTAAACCACATAAGGTTGAACTTTCCTGCCCCCAAGGTATCCTTGTCCTAGTCATAGACCAACACAAGATCTCCCTCGAAGAACACCCTGGGATGGACAGACTTGTCGTAATGGGACTTGACTCATTTCTTATGCACTTCATTTCCTAAAGCTGCATCTCAATTTTTCTCATCAATATGTTCAAGATAAACCAAACGTTCTTTGAGTTGAGTCGTGTCCAGAAGGATATCGATTTATATTTTGAGTGAAGTGACTTCACATTCAATAGGAAAAACTGCTTCCACTCCATGAATGAGTTGGAATGATGAGAAACTAGTAGCAATTTTGACTAAGGTTCTATAATCCCATAAGGTCGGATAAAAAATCAAATTCCAGTTGGTTCGGGTTGAATTCACCACTCTTCTTAAAATCATTTTCAATGATTTTCTCACGACTTCAATCTAACTGTTATCCTGGAGATAGTAGGGAGATTAGTGTTCTTTCCTAAACCCCAATTTCATTGCTAGTCCTTACATCATGCTGTATTGAAAGTGATTGACATGGTCAATGACAATATCTCTCAGAACTCCAAACCTAGGGATGACCTGATTGAATATGAAAAGTGTTGTTATCTCTCCATCATTGGAAAATGTTGGCATAGCCTCGACCCACTTAGTAAAGTAGTTGAAGACTATGATAATGTAACAATGCCCCCTAATTGACGTCGGGTGGAATGTCATAAAATATACTCCCCACTTGGTTTCAGGGGCCAACAATGATGACGAGAAACATTGGAACAGGATGTGCACACATTTTATTAGTGAAAATTTGGCATGGATGACACTTCTTGACCGCTTCCACACAATCTTTAAAAATCATAGGCAAAAAGTATCCTATGCGCACATTTTTTTGGGCTGTTTCCAACCTAGAGAGATGACCACCACATGCTCCACTATGATAGTTATTCAAAACAATCTCCAATTCTTCAAGAGTTAAGAAAATCCTAAGGATCAAGTCTACCCCTCACTGATACAAAGTGTTAGCGACAATAAGGTAGTTGTTTGCCATATGTCAGATCCGTCGCTGCTCATCTCTCAAGAATTTTGGAGGGAACTTAAGAGTTTTGAGATATATAAGGATATTCCCATACCACAGATCAGACGAAGAGATAAGGAATACGTGCTCATCCGGGAATGAGTCTATCATCTCGCCTTCCTCATTCTCTACCAGAAACTATGACATCAACTCAACGAAGACTAAATACTTCTTATATTTTGTAGACACTGAAGTTGTCTAATTGTGTGCGGGGGAGGCAAATGAGTGATTGCCTCAACCTTCAAGGGGTCAACCATGATCCCTTTTTTTGAAATGATGAGTCCTAAAAGATGATCAAAGGTCACACAGAAAATGCACTTGTGTGGATTCAATCGCATCCTATAGAAACGTCATCATTCGAAAAATAAGCAGAGTTATAAGAGATGTTGGGCCCTCTTGCACGAGTGAGCCATGAGATCATCTAAATATTCCTCTACTATATGTTTTAAATCATGAAAGGAAAAACATCATAGCCCACTGGAATGTTGCACCAACATTTTTAAGACCAAACGACATTTTCCTATAAGCGAAAGTTCCCCAAGGACATATGAAGGTTGTTTTGTGTTGGTATTCTGGACGAATTTCAATTTGGTTGTACCTGGAAAAACCATCCATAAATGAGAATATTTCACTCCCTACACACTCATACAAGATTTGTTCAATGAATGGAGTCGGGGAGTTATCTTTAGGACACACCTTATTCAAGTCCTTAAAATCCATGTAAACATAGATTGTACCCTCCTTCTTATCAACAAGAACAGGGTTGGAGACCCATTCTATGAGAGGAACTGGATAGATAAAAATAACGTTAATTAGTTTTTCCACTTATTCTTTTATCATCGCTTCCTTTCTTTGGTTCACAAGTCTAAACTTTTGACAAACCGATTTTACATTTTCATAGTTCGTATCTCATGTTGAACTATCTGAGGATAAATGCGAGGAATTTGTTCGTAAGACCATGCGAACACATCTCATAACTCCTTGAAGAGTGATGTATATTTAGTGATCTTGTCCTGTGAGCATTCTACTCTGATAAATACATTTTCAACAATCTTAGGATTCTTACAAATGTTGAACATGATCGTTTTCGATATGTTAGCCATATTTCCTTCGGCATAGACACCATGCCTAGCCAAGGGATTGACTATCCCATCAACACTTTCAATGATTGCTGATGCGAAATATCCACTCTCTATCCAACTGAGTTCGTGGAGGAAATACGATCTATGATGCAAATCCTCCCATGACCTTTTATCTTCGACCATTGCCTGGATGCTTGCTTCATATAAAGGAAAGACGATATCCAAATAGTCTTGTGAGATTGAAGAGTCTTGAGCCTAAATAGGCTAAGGAAGGAGAACATCCTCCTCGGTGACCACATGAGTTTTATCGGGGTCTGTTGTGGCCTACTGAATGACTTGATCAACTAGTTTAGTAGCAGACAAAGGTTCAACCATCCCGACATGAAATCATCCTTAAACCATACTAGATGGCGAGGGAAGGGTCCATGGGTCCTGTTTATACAATGTTCTAAATGAAGTGACCCTATTAACTGGAGTGGCACAAACGTACAAAATCAGTGCTGGAGATTCAAAAGATACCATGAGCGAAGGGTACAAACCACAACTGATGCTCTTAGTGGTCTTCTGAGATTTTTCAATCCAAGGGATAGTAGACCTAGTATTAGCCACCACGTCAGAAAGGTCTTACGCCACTTGATCGATAGTCTCGATTCTTCCCTCACGGGGAAAACATATAATCCAAAAAATTATCGAGACTACAACTGTCATGGAGTAAGTCCAAATTGTTTTTAAAAAAAGATTATAGTTGAGTGGCGCATCGACTACTTCAACTTCAATGCAAATAGAATTTCCCCCTAGCATAATTGGACATGAAGGAATCATGCCATGAAGTCAAAATGAATGCCCATTGAAGGCAATCAAGGGTGTAACAGACATGGTAAGTTTAGGAGAACCGATAGCTTTCCAACATGATAAAGACATTACTCACATGGAAACTCCTTCGTCAACGAATGTTGTTTTTACTAAGAGATTGTTGCAAACAACCACAATATGAAAAGATACATGATATAGAAGGCGTGGCCTCACTTCAATAGTGTCAAAATTAATTATGAGATGTCTGGAAGAATCAACAACTCCTATAAAAGATAACAATGCAATGTGTTGCAAGGGGAAACTTTGGAGCACCTCCAAAGCAGACATCGTAAAAGGAGTTTGAGCCAAATCATCAACTATTGAGTAATTGGGAGTGGCTCTTGCATTAGGGTTATATGTTGTCCTTTTATAAACACTGTTAGGTATGCATGAAACAATTTCTTTATCATGCTTCTCTATGTGGAGAGGGGACTGCTCTTATGAAGTTTTCTTACCCTTTTCATTTGACTCTGGGTTATCATAATTCTGATTTCTCGTTGTCAAATATACATATTTTAGCTTCGAGGAGTTAAGAATGTTTACTAATCCTTTATATCTGTCAGAGGGGGAAGTACTTGACGTGCCCCCTTGTGGGTTGAAGTTGGAAGAAGCATCTTGCAAGTTATTCCCTTGTGGGAAATGGTTTTGCAACACAACAAGTTGCTTCTTCTGATTCAACTTAATGAGACATTGGGATTATTCCATTTTTGGGCATTGATGAGTAAGGTGATCGTCGTTACAAATATTGCAGGGAAACTTCACCTTCCTTTTCTAATCCTTGGCCCCCTCAACATTTTTATCTAACATTTTATTGTTTCCCCCACCACCTTTCTTACCCTTGCCCTTTTTCTTTTCTCTAGGTTGTTGAGGACCTTGTCTTAGTTTTCACTGAATGTACATTAAAATACTGGGTGGCAGGGGTGGTTGAGCCAGAGGCTGGATCGACCGCAGGTTGCTGAATAGAGAGTTTCTGCATATAGCTAGCAGCCAGGTCTATGTATTTTGTTTGGGTATAACCCACTATACCATCGACATGTGGGTTGGACTTTGGATTATCCAAGTCAAGGGTATATCACGAAACGTTTGACATAATATCATAGAGCATGCCTAAATGAGAGTATATGAGCTCTAACTGTTGAACTCGAAATATTGCCTATTCCTCTAAAAACACTCCTAAAGTTGTGTCATCCTTCGAAATATAAGGGAATAGATATTTCAAGAACCATTCCAGGAGGAAATTGGGTGGAACCGTAGCCTTAATTAATCTCTTCCTTCTCCTCCATTCCCGAATATGATTAGAAATATACGTGGTGTTATCTTGCTCAAATTTAGCCAACAATTTTGTCCCAACATCGTATCAGAGAAGGAGTTGGAAATGGTTTAAGAAAACCATGGCTAGGTCCCTGAAAGTTGAGTACTTTCCCTTCTCAAGTTAAATATACCATTTGGAAGCACCTATAGTAAGAGTGCACTAGAAAAAACACAATCTAATCGAATCACCATTGAGTGAGTTCGATGAACACCACAAGTGGAAAGTCATAACATGCTATTGTGGGTCCTCTCCTCTTTTCCCCTTGAATTTTGGAATGTCCGAAGGTAGTTTAGTCAAGACCGCAGGCCAACTTAGGTCGTGACAAATGGGATTATTTATCAACTTGGACAAGTCTAGAAAATGCAAAGTTTCCAGAAATGGTAACCTAGGTTGCGTCATTAACTGATGAACAACCTGAAAAGAAGGTCCTAGGTGTTGGTTATGTGTTATATTCTTTGAAAGAGTAGTAGTGTCTACGTTGCATTGGGCGTGCAAGGGTTCGAGGACAACGCCCTTGAGAATTTTTTTTGCCTCGGGAAATGTGTCACATTTTTGCCTCGTTTTTCATGTTGCCTCGATTTTTGTGTCCATTTTTGGGCGATTTTTCGACACGTGGTCTTTTTAGATAGTTTTCTATTTCTAGTTAAGGAATTAGGGTTGTTGACTAATCCAAGTCATTGGGTTAGGGTTTTGGATGCCGTTGGATCCTATATGTATATTTTATTGTAAATAATGTAGCACTATGAATGAATATAAAATACGCTGGTTTT
>JASDQU010738605.1:92371-106573 GCA_032191745.1 Picea mariana | reverse complement strand
GCTGGCCCTCGTTAAACACAGGAAAACTTCCACCCTTTATATTCCAAAAATAAAAACCTTGGTTGCCCCTAGTGGCCCCCTCATGCGAAGGAATGAATCCAGACATGGGGGTTGACTAAACGGAAAAGGGGTTTCCCCTTGCGACATCCCTTGTGAGGAATTCCACTGGCCTTGGAGAGGGGTACTCCCAAATGACGCCCTTGGAAAACAAAAAGGTACTTTCTAGGGGGCAGACTGACCTGGGAAGGGGTTTCCCCCTGTCGACACTACAGATGAAGTGAAAGGGTTGTTCCCAAACCCACAATAAAGTGTGAACGGGGTCGGCATGGACAACATACTAGCGGGTTGAGTTCCGCTTCCCATGGAAGCACCCCATCCCCATGTGGGGTTGGGGTCAGAATATTGGACGGGTCCAATTCCGATGAATGAGGTTGATGGAGGAATGTGTCATCTGCCCCAAAACACGACCTAGTAAAGTGCTAGAGTACTCCCTGTACTGACATTCAAAAACTGGGACACTGGCTGAGAATTAACCAATACGTTAAGCACATCCATCAATGACATTCCATAAGAGAAATCGTTTGTTGTAGATGAAAAAAATGCTGCTACACTCGAGACTTGAGTGGGACCAATAACCAGAGAGGCAATGATGTTGGTTGTCACAACAACGATGGATGGAAAAACATTTGTCATTTGAGCTGACATCCCAGGAGGAAAGATCCCCCCGATAACTATCTTTGAGGTGAGAGGAGCAGGGGCTTCCGAACTTGACACTGAAAGAGTGTCATCCATAGTGGCCCAGTGGAGAGGGATACTATCAATGAATTTATATCTAGGAGGAGGGACTCCTATGACTGGAAACAAAAATGTTTTATGTAACATAGGATTAAAGTGTGGAGCGAGTTACCCACTTCCAAGGTCCTTAATTGATCCAGATTTTATGAGAAAAATGAAATGACTATAGATTATTAACAGGTTCTTAAAAAAAAATAACAAAGATACAATAAAATTGGTTTTCTATTCAATAAGGAAGTAAGTTGAAACTGTAAAATGCAGCGAAAACAAGCTTGCTGGAATGGTGGCGGCTTATCTCTAAGAAGAGATGTGATGACTGCACTCATTCACAAGAATATGATTACCATGAGGCTCTGAAGGCCTTTTTACAATAAACAGGAATGCCAAAAACCCTAGACATCCAAAAACCTAACCCTAGGAGATGAAGCACCAAAAGTCAGGTGGGTCCTGTCTGGGTAAGTTAGTACATCAAATTCCCAGGGTCATAACTTTTGCATATGATCTTCGTGTTAGGTGTATGATAGCCCATTGGAAATTTATCATCGAGGAAATTCATTTTGGGGGCTCAATCATGCCTTAGGCTATCATTAAGAAGCTCTATCCCGAAAAACCTTCATTTAGGCCCTCAAAATGTCCCCGAAAGTTAAAACTGCTAAAAATAGTAAATTGCCAAAATTGCCAGAAAACTGTTTTGAGCCAGTTGGAAAAGGTGGGTGGCCACTGATATCCACCTATATCATCAATGTTTACCTCCTATGGTTCTAAAGCGTTGACTTCCATAGGATCAATGTTTGCAATCCAAATCTGACCAGTCAATACGAAAGTGTCAAATTGATCAAGCTGATTCCTTTGAGGGGGTGAGGGAGAATTATTCCTAACCTCTTCCTTAGGAGGAAGGCCTTGAATTCTCCTCTATCTTCAGGGAAATATGTTGGCCAATTTGAGTGATTAGCTCTCGATGACAATCAACTCACCTTCCTAAGGTTGAACTTCCTTCACCAAACACACTACTATAAAGACCTAAAAGACAAGACAATCACAAACAAATTTGTTAAGATTCTATCTCAAGTGGATTAGGTATTAGGACCATAATAACAAAAAAGTGGGCTTAGGGCCTTCTGGACAAAGGCACGGGTTGATTAAGTCTAGTGGACCAATGCACAAAGGTATGAGAAGCAGTTATCCTGTCTTCCACAGATCATCTTTATTCGATGCAAGTACCCACGCTTCACGGGCCACCCTCCAGAAGTACTGAAATGCATGATACAAAATCTTCCCCAGGTACTACGAAAAACCCTTGTAGTCACCTTCTGATGCACATAGGAGAAGAAACTATGGTTACCAACTCGTATTCAACACCCGAGGGGTGTAGTTGAAAGTCGGGATCACACGTGTGGGAAGGGTATCAAATCTGAAAGCCTTGAAAGAACCACCTCTCACAGAGGTAAGGGTACAATCGAAACCCCCAATACATAATCTCTCCACTACACTCGGTCAATCTCTAGAGGGGAATCTCCTGGACTATTCCTTACACAACCTCATGTTTAACTCCTGTGTTAGAGGATCTTCTGGAATAACCTATATGAAAACTGGTTTCTACACTCCCTATATCAAACACATATCTTTGTTTAGTGGCCTTGGATAAATTTACTCTCCAACCTACACCAAGGCCCTAGCCTAAACTTGTTCGTTTACCCTAGAAAAATGGAAGTTTTTGATAAATTTTATTTATGCATTCATTTTAATGGGTTGTTCTTAGTCAGAAAAGGTGCGGATGAAACTCTAATGATGTTCATACCGACTACGAAAGTAAAAGAATTATAAGAAAACAAATGTCGTGTCTTCAAGTGAAAATGGATGCAACTACTCTTATGCAACAAATTCTTTTCTTTTTTCAGATGAAAACAAAAGGTTTGAGTGCAATATTTAGGACATCTTGAAATGCACTTTAGGATTTTCTTTCTGAAAACAAATGCACAAAAGAAATGAAAAATTTGTGCTCCTGAATTATTTTATTTTTAATGTAAGGTTACCACTACCAAAGTATAATGCAACTACCTGGATGCTAGGTAATTATCTCTTTTCTTGTAAAAATAGAAGGCAAGGGTTCAAGAAATGAGAAACAAACAAACATGTGTATTTTTTTTTATCTTTTTCGTTTACAAAAGAAAATCAAAGCAAAGAAAATGCAACTTTTCTTTTTTCTTTTTGAATCAAGGCAGAAAATAGGCAAACATAAATAAAGTGTTCAACAACGATAACACTGAAAATATAGTAAATCTAGATATGTAGACAAACAAGGTTGTTCTGTTAGTCTACCGAACAAACCTTATACTAAATAGTTCAAGAAAATATTTTAATCTTTTCTGTACATCAAACAATTAGAACTTGATAGAGAAAAATGAAACAAAGAATTGGGACAACCCAGGTGATTGATCAACCCAAGCATTCAACCCAGAAAGGAATATATTTTTTTTAAACATTCAACTTCACACATGTCTGTGACTGCAACCAATGCAACTTACGGATATTCGCGGGCTATAGTGATGAAAAACACATATGTACGTGGGATACAAAGAAGCAACTTGCAAATATCAAGGTAAGGTCAGAAAATAAAAAAGGCCACTCTAAAACAGAGGGATTCAAGATTTTTGAACAGGTCCTGTGAGGCTAAAGGACTCTGAAAAGACTCGGAAACTAACAAAAAAATACAAAGCAATAAAGAAAGACACCTCAACCAAACTGATCCAACTAGGAGAATCCCTAGTCGAGTCGCCAATTATGATTAAGTGATTTTTCCCCTGTGATATTGGGTCTGGATCACAACAGAGAAAGACTAAGTGGTAGAGACAAAAATCTCCCGTCAAAGACAAGCACACCAAAGAAAAAGAAAATAACTAATTAAACTAGGAGGAAGTAGGGATGGAAAGGGGAAACAAATGTGCACCTTGTTCTCTCATCTGATGTCAATCCCCACTCCAATTCATTGAAGAGCTCCTGATCTTCTATTGGAACCAACCTGTAAGATAGATAGACAACAAGGGATGTAATAAAAGTAGTTACACAAGAAAAATCATGTGCATATTACATTTCATATTCAAAGTAAGTATATATATGAACATACATTGAAGACAAAATCTAAGGGAAAACAAACTCTTTTATTATCAGCAAGTGGAAAAGGTAAGTTACAACCTTGTCCAACCTTTTAGCACCATCTTGAAGCCAACTATCTGGGTTCCTCTAGGAATCCTCAAGCATTAACTCAACCAATGTAATCTTCCTTCAATGACTTAGATAGCAATAAGGAGACACCCTATAGTCTTATAACATGAGAAATAAGTGTTGGAAAAGGAGTATCCAGGCTACTGGGGGTGTTGCTCAAGAATTATAGGGAAGGGAGGCTTGCTAGATGTTGGTAGCATAAATTTGCATAAAAGGACTTGACCTCTCCTTAGCCCTCAATTATTTTTTTATATCTTCCCAAATAGGTTTGGGGAGTTGGATTTCGTTGAGTACGAGTAAGGGTTGTTGGGAAATGAGTCCAACAAAAAAACCCACCCGAAAACACAATTATTTTATTTTTCACAAATTTTGAGGGTATATGTGGGTTGGAGTGTGGAAAGTCACGGATGTTCGCATGTTTCACTAGGACAAACCATGGATATGCTTTTAGGGAATGTTTTCTTAAGTGATTTGTGAGAGGTATTTTGGGGGGAAAGTCTAACAAGCATTAGGAAAGGGTTGGGCCATGGAAAAAATGCATAACTATGGCATTGTATGCTATAACATGAAGACAACCAAAATTAAAAGGGAGGAAGAAGCTAATAAGGATATAATGATAGGATCTTAGTCAATAATAAAAATATCATTGGAAGGAAGATGGAAATTTGTGAGAAACATAAGAAATAGTGCACTTCAAAAAGGAAGTAGTGCCAAACATCCATTTAAATAATGATTCTAGTATCGTGGAATTTCACAGGGTTAGGTAATAGGAGAAAATATGAAACACTTAAATATCTAATCAAAACTGATAAGTCTATTATCCTCATGTTATAGGAGACCAAAATGAATTCCCTAGAGGCTATCAAAATTGGCAAGCATCAATGGATAAATTGTGAATGGGTAGTAGTTGATTCCATAACGTCTTTAGGGGGCTTGTACACCCTTTGGAATAATCATGTGTTGACTCTGGAATTCACTTTCGAAACTCAAAATTGGATCCTCACAAGATTCATGAACATCCAATCAGGTACGATCTTCAATATTTTTAATATCTACATGTTTGTTAGTTATATGAAAAAATATAGTTACTGGAGATCACACACAACCATGAAAGATTCAAAATTTGTTGCTAATAATGTCATAGCTGGCGATTTTAAGGTAATTTTGTACAATCATGAAAAAAGTGGTGGGAATATCACTAGAGATCCTTTTGAGGAGAAAATGGAAGATCTATTTGATGAGTGGGACCTTAAAGATATGTTGATGGGTTAGAATGACCTTGGTAAACCATAGGGGTTACTCCTGGTGAAAAGTACCAATTAGAACTCACACCATTTGGAATAGAGAATCCATATGAATTATGTTTAGGTGGCTATTACTAATTTTTTTGGGTTTACCGATTGTAGTCTAGACCACCATTTATGATTTTCTAAATTAAAGAATGAAATACAACTAATATAAGATGCAAATGCATGCATCCAAACATGACTAACAATAACCAGGAAGCAAGCACATAACCACATATGCTCATGTGAATGAAACCTGAATTGGTTATTTCAGAATAAAGACAAGAATATGAATAAATGATTGTAAACCCATAATAGTCCAATGTTAAAACGACCATCTATAGTCCTGTTGAGCACTCAACACACCCTAAAGGTATTTGCAAAATCTTTTTCTTTTTGGGTACCACTTTTCATTTTTCTAAGTCAGAGTCTGTATCATGGATGAATGGATTTTCTTTCTTTTATGTCATTAAACCTTATCATCATCCATTTTGTTTGGTTTTTAAGGATTTAACTTTTCTCTAAGTAACAATGCGCGATAGGTCTGGAAGGTACACGATTTAAAACTTTTAGCAATCACCGATTGATGAAATTTGGCCTATAAGATAGTATTTTAACATCACTAATACCCTTCGATGCCGACAAGTTTCGAGAGGTAAATCACAAATGGAATAAACTTCCATCACCGATTATCGATCGTCGACACATCTTCGACATCGACAAAATACGAGAGACGAAATTGCACAAATTTTCACTTTAATGCTTCGCCGATCGTCGATCCGCGTTACGAAATCGACGTCGGTAGAAAATGGTGCGGAAACCAGATTTATGTCTAAAATAAATCATTGTTGCCCAAGGAATTTTTCTCACAGAAAGGTCGAAATCAACTGCCACATGTCTTTTCCGTGTAAGTAGTTTGTATGACGCGACTTGTTTTCCCTACGTCATCTCTTGATGTTCCTCGTGTCGTGTTCGTATCTCCATGTTAGCATTTCCGCATTAGCATTGTACGGAGTTTTGGGTCGACATCGGAGCTTTCGACTAAAGGTATCAATGAAAAAGAAAACGTTAAATAAAAGCGTCAACCTTGATCCACTCGTTTTCTATCAGCAGATTGATAGGACATCATACAACGAGGGTTTTCATCGAACCTTCCACACTCTACATTGATGATCCTGTCCACTCTATGCTTTGTTTTCATTTCAATACCTTGCCTTTTTCCCCCAATGCCGATCATACCAATTTTGAAAATACGAGAAGGGTCGATAGTTTGATGGGATACTTTCAACAGGGATAAGATCAGATATTTTTTTTCATTTAAGAGACCAATTAATGTTTTTCTCAACCCATGTTACTATCCCTTGCACCGACTAAATAGTAGAAGTTTTAATCCACCAATGAACTACGAAGTAACCCGCTGCTATAGTGGGAAAACCCCCCTATGGACTACACTAGGGTTCAACATGTAGGTAGATATAACCGTCTAAAAGTCTCCTACTTTTTATAACTACCCCAAATATACCCCACATTCATGCATGAAATACAAAGTAAAAAGATCCGGTAACTCTACCTTTAACTTCGCGTCCGGTGTTGATCCTTTCGCGTTAGATTTCTACGTTGACTACAAGTCTCCTCCCAAGGCTAACCTGCATTCACAAATAGACAAACATGGAACTACAAACATGCATATCATATATGAATTATGGGTTAGATGAAAATATAAAACATAAATCAAACATAAAGATTTGACACATCATATTTCAGGACAGAAAAAGTATTCCTTTTATTGATATCACAAAGTTTACTTACAATGAGATCTACGACTGCTCCTCGAACCTGGTTCGGGATCCTCTTCACCAAGATCAAACTGCGCTTCCACATATCTTTCTCCTCTCAACCTCTCTATAGGGAATGGAATAGGATCATGATGGAGGAAAAAGGCAAGAATGGGAAATTCTGGTACAAATCTCACAAGGTGGCTGCAAATTCTTGGGGCAAGGAGGGGATGTGAAAAAGGCAGAGTTTCACCGTTATTATGCTTGGCTTGGGAATGAGACCCCAACACCTCATTTTATATGAAAAAATGATGGTTATTCGGTTGGCTCATAATATCAACGAATTCCTTGAAATTTTTTAATTTTTGCAACTTTTGTGAGTATATGTGAGCTTTAATGGTGCAAATAGCGTACGTACACGAGTTGTAGTGGTGCAGATAGCGTGTGTACGTGGGAAGTAATGGTGTAGGGTGCATACATCTTCAAAAATAGTGTTTTTAAGAAGAGCTGCTCAGTGATGGCTTGGAAAAAATAACAAGTGAGAGGGCCTGATGCCAGGTATGCATGTATGGTGTAATTTAGGGTTATAACACCCGCTCCTGCGCCGCCAGTTTGCATTGCACTTAATCCCGGGCGTGGTTCGGATTTAGTGATGGATTTTGCAGGGCGCATTTACAACCTTGAATTTAAGAATTGATGTGACAAGGTAAGTATGCTCTTTGTTTAAATTACAAAGATATATTCAAACATACCATTTTGCGCACAAATATTTTAATCCCCAGAGCAGTCGAAGGAGCGAGAGAGCACGTCGAAGAGATTACAAACGATATTTAACTATAAACCGGGTTAATCTTGTGCAAGGAAGAGGTATGCGTTGCCTTCATCATTTCTACATTTTCAATTGCATCCATAATACTTTTAGAGGTTGGTATCTCACTCTGTTTGTTTGCAGAAAATGCCTCCAAGAAAGCCGACAACCAGACGCTTAGCAAAGATGCCCAAACTAAAGGAACCAGAGGTTGGGGATAGATCTACACCGAGTGCTACAAGGGAGTTGGATTTCACCTCAAATACATAACCGATTATCTGCACGTTCACCAAGAAGCAGTTTATCCAGCCTCCAACATTCAATGACACAGAAGCGACCACATGGTCAAAAGTGGTGCTCCCGCATTGGGGTGACCTGTATAACAAAATTAGTCAGGAGGATCACCTTTATTTCACACCTCATAGCAATCCAGATGTTCGAATATTTGATGATGAGGTGTTTATAAACATTTGGAGGTCAAATATGCATAGGGTGGCTAGCCGGGCCCCAGTTCTTATCTACATCGAGACCTTGGGATAGGTAATTGACCATGATGACACAGTAAAGTGCAGCATCAACAATGAACAAGGAGAGTGTGTTGGTGTTTTCCTTTCGACAGAGGTGCAAAAGTACTACAAACTTAGAGACCCGGAGGAAAGGATAAACACAAATTTCTTGGTCACGTTCTACGAGATTCATGATACTAGTTGATTGCTAGCCTCGTAGTGGAAAGAAGACAACAAATCCACAAATAGGAGCACTAGATGGTACAACATAGTAAATCTTCAAGAGCCATACATGTATCTAATGGTGTTAATCTGTCTCTTATATGGAGAAAAGGATTGCTCCAAATTTTCAAAGGCATGGATGCCCTTAGCATACACCGTGGAAATTTCGTTGAGTAGCTTCAATTGGGAAGCCACTATCTCCAAGCATCTCAATATAAATGCTTCACAGGATCAGACACCAAAGGAAAGAGAGGTTCTGATCTTCTACATGGCATCCTACTTGCTGGATGTAATTTGCGCAAGGAACATTTTTGTAGGTATGAATTTGAGCTGGCATATTTCCGAATTGCCTATACATGACTATTTCATCATATTATGGGAAAATAGATACGAGAGATCATATGATTTAATAGGTGATGAGTTCCTAGCCAGGGTTTACTTCCTCATCTTTATAAAAGAGTACCCCCAACTTTCGGTGGTGGCAAAGAAGATGATAGAAAAAGTTGGCCTTTGGTACTTTGAAGAAACTCACACTTATATTAGAGTGTTCAGAGCTACTAGTGCACCCCACCTTCTCCTTGTTCATGTCCCGGATCGCCTCATTTTGGGGGATATCTGCTACCAGACCATCTTGCAAGGCTACAGTTCCTCCCTGGTCAAATACAAGAAGAGAGATTTCATTCCCTATGGTTTCCACATAGGATTTTACATGGTCAGAGACACTGCGCATGTGAAATAGGAGGGGATGAATCATCTCGACTACTGGTTTCATATAGGTCACTTTCAAAAGAAATATCCCAAGGGATTAGTTCCCCAACATGCAACAAAAGTATCCTCCTATTGGTCATATGCTCATGACAATTTTGAAGATGAAATCTTCACTGAAGGTGCCCAGGACTGGGAGGAAGTACTACAAAGAAAGGCCAACCCGAATATGAATAATTTCAAAGAGATGTCCTTGGATGAGAAGGTTGAGACTATATAGAAGAAAACTCAAGAAGATCTCAGGGTAAGAGACACAAGAAAAACAGTAGAAGAAGTAGAGGCACGAAGGAGGGGGATGCTGTTACTGGAAGAATCCCAAAGAGCCATACAAAGGGAAGAACAAGATTCCCCACTTAACCCTTTGATTGAACCACTGAGGATTACCCTAATCAACACTAGCGACTAAGAGGTAGAGACAAATGACTCAAGTGAATATCCACCAACAAAAATTGTCGATCGAGAAGAAACTGTCCAGGTGAGATCCCTGATAACAGTTGCAGTGCAACAAAGGACATTATGAGTATCAAGAGGGACATGGGTTCCAGTCATTCTTGTGGACCTAATAAATATATATGATGATGATGAAGGATCAGAGGTTTCACACATTTCTCCGATTGTAATCACCGAGGAGGAAATCCTAGGCGAAGTACCTGCTATGGCTCCCGATGAAATTGTACTGGAACCTCGAGAGGGCGGCCTGGATGCCAGAATCACTACTAATGCTGAATTTTCTAGTTCACTAAAAACAAAACTGACATGAGAGACTTAGAAACATGATGCCATCTCCAAATATGACATGGACATGGGTGAAAAAGGAGAAACAATGAAGCTACCAGAAATTGGCACCCCACCAACCAAACCTTCAATTGGTACTGAGCTTCCACCTACTCGCTCATCTGGAGTGAAAACACAGCTGATCATTGAAACCAGGAAGGATGGCCAGTCTATAGATCATACAAGAAACTCCCTTGCCAAGGAGTCGAGTAGGCCCAACCATGAAACAGGACAAGAACCAACATGAGAAGAAACCATGGATCATCTCTACACACCAGGGAGCCTAGGAAATACGTTGTCCTGGGGAGATCAGTAGATTCCAGAGCCTGTAGATGAAATCAACGATGTGTAGGCCATTTATTATGATAGGAAGAGAAAAGGTGTGATGAAAAGGGTGGTCAAGAAAATAAAACTCACCTTGGATAACACTCTGTTCATAACCACAAAATAAACACTATTTGACACAAAGCATGCTAAGATGACCGAACTCATTGGAGATGGAATGGCCATAACAGATGCCACACTTTACAGAGAAAAGAAGGATGGAGAGGAGGCATATACCATGAGAAAAGAATTGGACCATCTTCATCATCAGGCTGAGTACTACCAGAACTCGACATAGGCGGTGGTACTCTTAAAGAGCGAGTTCCAAGAAATGTATGGGAAATTCAGAAGAGAAAGATACCTCTTCACCACTCAAATAGCCAATCTTCAAGAAGATACTTTAATGGGAATGGTGATCTACAAAGATATGCAGTGGTGGTTCGAAAAGGCACATAAATCCTTATAAAAAATCAACTACATTAGTGAAATACAAAAGGGTCATGTTGACGATTAAAATCACAACCATGAATTCCACTCACAAAGGGTTTCTAAAGAGTTGTTATTTAACTATGATAATAATATAATACTAGTAGTTGGGACCCCCTTGTAGACTAGAGGTGCAAGGATAGAATTATTACATTTGTATGTTGTTGTTGTTATGATTTTTCCTACACAGTCCTATACAGTTGATCATCCAATCTTGGTTTCATTCGATGTGATAATGGGTGGTTGATGCATTATTGTTAAATGTTGATGGTATTTACTTGCGATACAAAACATTTCCATTGTTTACACGTGCTTTGTTATGTTATTTTATAACCTTGATTACTAATTCATACATTGATTACTTATCCATATATGATTATGCAAAAAATCAATAAAATAGGAGCATGATCAAAACAAAAGGGAAAAATATGGAAAAGTTCTAAAGCTATGGAAATAAGATTATGTATAACCTTGGTGAAATGGTGGACCTAGCTATTATGCTATGTGTTTTGGTTAAAGGATTATGCAATTTTATTAAAGAATTAAATGGAGGCACATATAGTAATGTTGATATGTGATTATCATTGGAGTTAGGGAAAGAGGTTAACGTATAGATATGAGATATCTTGGGTGGCGCACTATGTAATTGATATGGCATCAAATATTTGTGATGGATATGGAATTGAATTATGCATTGGTTATATGGTTTTATTTTAATGGTGGAGGTTATGTTATTGGGCTGGCTCGTACATGGAATTGAATGGGGCCAGGTGAGGAAGTGACATGCATTTACTACACGTCACTCCAAACCTCCCTTGAGCCTGTCACCCTAGCATTGTTGCATTGTTTCTCTGTTGGTTGTGGAAGCTCCGTGATTTCAGGTTTCAGAAGGGAAAAGCTCTTCCAACTTGTCATTTAAGCGATTTTCTCACAACTATGACTCTTTTATCTCCATCCATGATGGACTATCTGTACTATGAAACAAATGGTGGATTAGGATTGCATGGGTTCTATGTTTTCTTGAGTTTTTTGACTGTGTGCAATTATGGATTCTCTGTGATGACTGTGAAATATTGGTATTTGTAAGAAGAGTAATGGGTATTATTGATTATAAAGGTTGCACATTGGTTATTTTCTCGGTCATCTTGGGTTTGTATGATGGTTCTCTGTGGAATAATGGTGACAATGGTACAACCAGCTCTGAGTTTTATGGTTGAGGGGTTTTAAGCACCATTCTGTGAATCAATGGTTGTCAACTTGTTTTCCCTCTCGGTCGTTGTTGTAATCTTTATCCAAGTTGCAAAGCAACTGTCGACAGTTGGTGTGTTTCCTTTATCTAATCCTAGAGATGTTGTTAATGGTCATTCTTTACTGTGATTTCCTTGAAATCTTTCCACAGTCCATCTTGGTTGGCCCAAAATATTTGATAGAGGTTTGTATCGAATTGATACAATTTACGTCCTAACATTCTTTCACAAAGAGTTTTCACACCCACCTTATCATATCTTCTATAATAACGACTGTTATGATGTGTGGCCTCACTGTCAATTACTGTCAAAAGTTATCGACCTCCTCGGTGTTGAAAACATACATGGTCTCTCTGTGTTGAAAACATACTGACTTGGAGTCTGACTTGCTTCTACCTTCCTCGGGCACCTCCTGGGGTTTGTCAATATTTTGGGTTTAATGATTGTTTTAAAGGCACATTCTCCCTCATTTCAAAAACCATCCTCTTGGACAGATCTCCGTGTGTTCTTTCTGTGATGGATTCGTTTGAACAGAGAAGAAAGAAATATATAGTTACCTACCACTCGAGACCTGATCTTATATTCGATTATGGTATTGATTACTGTGTTTAATCCTAGCATGATCATGATTGCATTTAAGTTAAGAAGGCACCTGTTTAAATGATTATGTCACCAAGCACGACCATGATTCTGTCGAAGGTTAAAAGGGATATTTGTGTGTTAATATTATTCTATTCTCTTCATGCATCTTATTGAAATCACCGTGCAGTCTGTGATTGTTTTAAAAGGAAGTCTATACATATTTATTCATACAAAGATCAAGCTTAGGGTTACATGTTTTGGGGTTTATTGTTGTTCTCGAATTAAGGTTGTGTCAATTATAAGTTGAAGTCTTGTGTGTATCATGGATGCATTAGACATGATTTGATTCTGTCCATATTTGAAAGGGACCTGTGGGTAATTAAATCGGGCCTGATGTTTGTTAGATGACAATGACTGTTGATTGTTTAGCTTGGGTGTATTATTATTTGATTACCAAAGATGAATGATGGGCATAGATAAAAGAGATCAATGTGCTTATTTCATTTATTTGAAAATAAGAGATCAACGTTAACACTTGCAATGTTGTGGTTCAAATGGTTATATTGTTATTGTTGAATTGAAAATGTTGTATAATTCATAATACACAGACTGTTATAGATTGAAGATTTCTGGGAAATTAAAATTGTTTTGGACAGTAAGCAATCTGTATGAATTTGAGGAACAATTAATGTTTTGGTCTAGAAAGTGGATGCTCTTTGGAATAGATTTGAAACAGAGTTATGCTATTTGATTGATTTAATTTATTTTATGAACACTATCCATCTAATTCTCTCTCATTTCTCACTTTTTCGCTCATTATAAATCCCCTCACGATCCCAAATTCATTTTGCACGCCCTGTTCACTAAAATTTAACTAAAAATCTATATGAAAATGATAATTAAATGACACAGAGATATATGGAAGCTAATATGTTTTGATATTATTGCACTGTCAGTTATTTAATTAATTTTCGAGCATTAATCATGTTATTAATCCTGATCATGATATCACTTTTTCGCTCAATATAATTCCCTCAGATATCCTTGAACCATTTTCACCCCCTTCTCATTTGACAATTATTAGATAAATTTTACAGATTGGATTGCATGGGTTTGATTTGATTGTTGAGCCAAACGTTGTTTCATATTAAGAGAATTTCATGTATGGTCTGTTTAAGAGCTAGTTGCTAATAATTGCTGCATACAGGATGAGCTTCTTCAGTAGAGGAATACATGGTCGAAACAATAGGGTAATAGGAAATTGGAACATAGGGCCTATAAGGACTAGATTCTCAATACATTTTGATGCAGATCCTCAAGAGTTAAACCAAATCTTTCAAGATAGATTTTTCAATTGGATTGGACAAGGGGTAGTCCAACCTAGACCAGATAGGCCTCCCTTACATCCCC
>JASDQU010738605.1:53778-72355 GCA_032191745.1 Picea mariana | reverse complement strand
CAGATAGACACAGATGTTGTAGACAAGTGGTTGAATCTACTAGAAGGTTATTTTTCTGTCCATAACTTTTTGAATAGAGAAAATATTACTTTTTCACTCCTCAAAGTCATTCCCCATGTCAAAGATTGGTGGGAAACTTTCTGTGAGCAAAAGGAAATAGAGGAACCCTCATTATTTATAGTCGTGGCCACCTGGGAATCCTTTAGGGATGCTATTAAGGAACAATACTACCCTGTCAGAAGTTATGATTACTTGTATACCAAATGGAACACACTGCGGCAAGAAAGAGACCAAGCAGTGCCATGGTTCACAAATATATTCCATACCTTGCGCACCAAGATGGGTATCAAATATTCAGAGTGACATCTGGTGCTCAAGTATTGCAATGCTCTGCATAGATAAATCTAGACCGAAATGGAATTTTTGTACATCTCATTCTTGGGCGTGGCCTATCGATATGTCGTCAAAATCGAGCAGAATCTCAAACAAAAGACACGGAAATTTGGGCCTGGGAACCCCTCACAACAAAAGCTAGGAAGGTGTGACCCCAACCCATAGAAAAAAGGATAGAGAAAAGATGGACAATATCAGGACAACTAGTCCAAGCCGCAAGAAAATAAGGACACCAGAAAGACAATGAAATATACTGGGAAGTGGTATGACTTCCATAAGGTCCCTTGGCATAACACTACTGATTGTCGCTCAAAGCAGTCGCTGGTGGCCGAAGTGAAAGCTTTTGAACTAGATGCGGATTCTGACTCTGAGTCAGAACTAGAAAGGGGAAGATGGATCATTGATGTGGAACCCAGTGCCATCGTTGCTAGAACCAAGCTCCAACCCGATGAACCAGACGAACTAGAAGAAGGCGAGCACCTCTTCCATTCATATATGTGGGTAAAAGGCACCCCGTTGCACATCATCGTTGATAGTGGTAGCCAGAAGAACCTCATATTAGAAGAGGTATTTAAGCGGCTGGCCCTATCGATAACGCCGCACCCACAACCCTACACCATTGGATGGCTCACCCAAGGAAGTGATCTTCGCGTCAGCCAACAGTGTCGACTATCGTACAACATCAAACCCTTCAAAGATGAGGTATTGTGTGATGTTTCTCCTCTCGAATTTTGTAATGTTATTTTGGGCCAACCTTATTTATGGAAACGTCATGCTGTATACGAGTCTAGGCCTCGTAGTGTTGTTATTACTCTGAACAGGAAATTGTACAAGATACCTGAGGAAGTCCCTCCTAGTTCTATTTCCTTGATCTCTGCCAAGCAATGCAGGAAGGTCATCTCTCAGACTGGGAAATTTTTCTTCTTCGTGTTTCACTCTTAGAGTGAGAGAAATATCGCAGCCACATCCAGGGCCTTCGTGACCGATCTCTCCACACAACAAAAGAAAGTGGATAAGGTCGTGGAAGAATAATCAGACATATTCTCCTCTCCTAATGGGGTACCTCTGCACTATTAGGTCAAGCATCCCATCGATATGACCTCAAGCGCACCGCTACCCAATGGTACAGTCTATCATCGCTCTCTGTTAGAAAATCAGGAGATCAAGAGGAAGATCCAAGAACTGCTCCACAAGAGGCACATACGTCCCAACTCATCGCCTTGTGGGAGCCCAATCGTGCTGGTGTAGAAGAAATACAGGACCTAGCGACTCTGCATTGATTACCGGGCCTTGAATAAAATCACAGCCTGAAACTGATACCTGATTCCCTGAATCGATGACCTCCTTGATTAGCTCATGGGGGGGAATACTTCAATAAGATTGATCTAAATTTTGGCTACCAACAGGTCCCAATAGAACAGACAGATGTATGGAAGACCGCCTTCAAGTCAAAAGAAGGTCTTTGAATGGCTGGTCATGCCTTTTGGTTTGAAAAATGCTCCAACAAATTTTATGAGGATGATGGACGATATCCTACGACCTTTCACCAATAATTTTGTAGTGGTGTATCTGGATGACATCCTCATCTACAACAAGACTTGGGAGGAACACTTACAACATATTCAACAGGTTTTGCACACCCTCCGACAACACAAACTATATTCAAACTTGGAAAAATGATCCTTTGGCATGGGAAAAGTCCATTACTTAGGCTACATTGTTGATTGACATGGTGTGCATGTGGATCCAGCCAATATCTAGGTCATCCGTGACTGGCCAACCCTAATCACATTCACTGAACTTCAAAGCTTCTTGGGCCTCGCCAATTTCTATCGCAGGTTTGTGTTGGGATTCTCTCATATCACATGGGCCCTCAGCTAAGTAACCGGGGGTGGTGCTAAGGAAAAAATTGTGTGGGTCCTATCCCAACAACAAGCCTTCAACGACTTGAAGAAGCGTTTGTGCTCATCCCCACTACTTTCATTATCGGACCTGCAACATCCATTTGAGATCGAGAAAAATTCTTCAGACTATGTTGTGGGTGTTGTTCTCACTCAACACAACCACCCCGTGGCATATCATAGTGAGACACTATCAAATATTGTCCGTAAGTACCCTAATTATGACAAATAAATGTACTCCATTGTGCAAGCCTGCCTCTAGTGGAGACATTACATTCTTGGGAAGGAGACAATCCTCCACACTGATCATAAGCCACTACAGTTCATGCACACCCAAGGAAAATTGCAGAATGACCACCATCAGAAGTGGTCCACATAATTATACTAGTTCCACCTCAACATCAAGTATAAAATAGGAAGTACCAACTGAGTTGCTGATTTCCTCAGCTGACCTCAAGTCGTGACACTCACCACGGTGCTAGAATCTTGTGTTCACAATACCTCTGGATGGCCCCACCTCTACGAGACAGAACCTGACTTCTCCACCACCTACCAAATGTTGGGTGCCAACCCAGTGGTCACTAATTTTCATATTCAAGATGGGTTGTTGTGCCGTCTGGGCCATCTCTGGGTTCCATCAAGTGAGCGCATGAGGCTGATTTGGGAAGCTCACTACAGTTGGGTGGCAGGACACTTTGGTGTCGAAAAGACAGTGGCAGTGTTGTAGAAACATTTATACTAGCCAAAACCTCGACATGATGTTGGAAAGTATATCAGGTCCTACACCACCTATTTCCAAATTGACCACTAAGAAACAAGGCCTGTACAACCCCCTTCCTACTCTTGACAGGCCGTGGGAATCCATATCAATGAACTACATTTCGGGCCTCCCATACACCAAGAGGGGAAATGACTGTGTTTTTGTGGTTGTTGATCGCTTTTCCAAGATGGTGATTCTAGCCACTTGCAAGAAGAACATCACATTAGAAGCCACTTCCAAGATCTTCTTTGAACGAGTTTGGGTACATTTTTGGATCCCACAAACCATTATTTTAGACCATGACAGTTGGTTCCTCAACACATTTTGGTGGAGTCTCCGGTCACTATTGGATACCAAGCTCACCAAATCCACGACCTTACACCCCCAGACAAAATGAGGTCATGAATCGGATGATTGTACATATCCTATGCATGTAAAATTCAAAACACCCCGTACATGGGATGTGAGTCTTCCCTATGTTCAACATAGCTACAACTAAGCCCCACATAACTCAACTGGCCACAACCCCTTTTAGGTGGGGTTGGGATTCCAACCATTGGTCCCCATGGATATTGAACTACCCTTTGTGACCACCTCGACTGACTTGTCCCCTTCTCCACCAGAAGATGACAAAGCCACTTGGTTCATTGAGCATATCCAACACATCTGGCAACAGGTCTAGGATATTTTACATAAGTCTAATTCCAAGTAAAAGCAACGCCATGATCAACATCGGGTGCCACATAAGTTTCAGGTGGGAGGCAAAGTTTGGTTGCACTTGCAGAAAGAACACCTTACAGGTCCCCATCGAAAGCTTTTCCCACTCCATTATGGGCCTTAGACCATCCCCAAGGCTATGGGTGATGATGATTTTGAGCTCAACATTCCACCTTTCATTGTCCTTCACCCACTCTTCAACATGGCTCTCCTTCGACCATATTTCCCACCATTATTGGACACCTCAGAGATAACAGAGATGTTGACACCAACAGATCTCAATCCTGACTGCATGAAATAGGCATCCAATGATCAAATTGTGGACACACATATCAAGGGAACTCGACAACAAAGGATCCAACTTTATCTAGTCATCAAAGCAGGGCAACTCCTGCACCAAAGCAAGTGGCTCACCCGGGGCCAAATTTAACATAAATTTCCTCATATGATGGGGGAACTCAACACAATGGATACCAATGCTTCCTAAGGAGGTATTATTGATCCAGGTGGATATCGGTGACCACCCACCTTTTCCAACTCGCTCAAAACAGTTTTCTGGCAATGTTGGCAATTTACTATTTTTAGTAGTTTATAACTTCTGGGGACATTTTGAGGGCCTAAATGAAGGTTTTTCAGGATAGATCTTCTCAATAATAGCTAAAGGATTTTATTGAGCCCCCATAATGAATCTCCTCGATGATACCTTTCCAACGGGATATCGTGCGCCTAAAATGGAGATCGTATGCAAAAGTTACGACCCCAGGAAATTGATGTACTAACTTACCCAAACGGAGCCCACATGACTTTTGGCGCTTCATCTCGCAGGGTTAGGTTTTAGGATGTCTAGGTTTTTTGACATTCCTTTTTATTGTAAAAATTCCTCCAGATCCTCATTGTAATCATGTTCTTTCGAATGAGCGCAGTCGTCACATCTCTTCTTAGAGATAAGCCGCCACCATTCCAACAAGCTTGTTTTCCGCTGCATTTTACAGTTTCAACTTATTTCCTTATTGAGTAGAAAACTAGTTTTACTGTATCTCTGTTATTATGTGTTAAGCATCTTTTAATAATCTGTATTCATTTCGTTCTGCTTATAAAATTTGGATCAATATCGCTTCATAGAAGAGATTTTTAGGAGGCATGACTCGAAGAAGGTCGCCAAAGAGAATTTCAACGGGCTAGGAGTGCCTTGGGAGTACACATCAAAGGTTTGGGAAGATGAACAAATACACTATAACACAAGGAATTATGATGAATTCATCATAAAGAGATGAGGCAATCCCATAGGGAGCATTGTAGATGAAGAAAGAGCAAGAGAAGAGGCCCAAAAGAAGGAAGAAGAAGAGGCAACAAAAAAAGGATTTATTTCAACCACATGTGTGCAATTATGATTTGCCGAGGAAGAAGAAGCAATAGTAGATAAGAAGAGGAGGAAAAAGGAAAAGGTCCATAAGAAAAACAATGTCACTACTGAAAAGACGAGAAATATTGTAGAAGAATCCAATGCCAAACCCAATGCATCAGTAGTTGCTACAGAAGTGAGAGAAAAGGCATTCGCACAGAAGGAAGCTCAAAAAAAAAAAGCAGCTAATAAGACGACAAAAAATTCAACAAAAACAATAGAGGAAGTGAAAAAGGCAGCTAAGGAAGCAACGGACAAAGCAGTTGAAGAAGAATGACAAAAGAAGGACGTTGAAACAATAAATGATGATGCTCAACCGATGGACACCGATATCCCAGAGGTATCAACAACATGTGCCAACAGACATACACCATTCATCGGGTTAGTTTTGGGACTTTGTATGCCATTCATACCCAGTGAAGTACCGAACCTAAATAAATTCACATACAACAAAGTATCGAGAATAATTGTTCAAGAATAGGTGAAGAAAGTTCCAGTGACCAGGGGAAATCCAATATTAGTTCTCATGCAAACCCCCATAACAGGAAATGTCAGTGAATACCTAGTCAACATAGATTTCACTGACTCTTCTTTCATGAATGTCACATATTATAATGTCCATAGATTACACCAACAAAACCTGGAAAGGAAGCAAGGATAAGGGAACTATAAGAGAAGCTCCAACAGGTAAATATCGATAAGAGTAGTCTGCAAAGCTTCAAGGAAAGAACGAAGAAGGGTAGGATAGAGCTAGAAGACGATATAATCAACATGTATGGCCACCTACACATTTACCAAAAATCAACCTCCACCATCACAGATCAACATAACGTGGTGTAGACTAAGCTCACACACTTAAACATTGTTGACCGAGGGACTAGAGAGTCCCCAACAACAACATTTTAAACCTCCCATGAGGCTAGGTGAGAAGAGACGGGAATATCACCCTAGGCTTAAAGCCCCATAGAAGAAAATGCTTTGAACTCCAAGCTATTTTTTCCCTAACCTACAGTCCAAGCATGAATTCCTTTTCCTTGTAATTTTACTTTTAGTAATATTTGATTTTTTTTATTTAATTTATAATTTTATGCTATTTTATAATTCAATTACTTCTATGTGAGGTTTTACACATTTGAAGTAACAAAATAAAGAACATGTAAATAATAAAACGAAAAATCAATTGTTTTGTTTTTATTTTAGCAAAAGTAACTAAAACAAAGTTAACCAAAAGCTAGGGAAAATTAATACAATTATGTTAGTTTTAAAGTAATTTTAATTAAAATAAAAGTTTATTGAATAAACATTAGTTTGAAGGCTATAAAGGAGTGGCATTTTAATGATATAACCTTTTTTATATTTTCATTTAGAAGTTAGGATGTAACCAAAAAAATATATAAAATCAAAATAGTAAAGTAAACAAAAATAAAGTTTATGCACACTAATAGGTTAATAAGTAAAACTTTATACACATGATTATTTACAAAATAAACATGTTTTGTTTGTCTTTTTTATTTTTATCTTTAATGTTATATTAAAAGAAGATGAAGAAAAATGAGGATTTTAAAGAATAAATCAAGGAGATGGTTCAGAGTAAAAAATAAATGATCTTCATTTCAAAGGTTTCCCATACAAATTATTGAATCTTCAAAACCTACAAGTCCCTGCGTAGACTAGGGCCAAGTATATGATCTTTAGCCACCCTAGAAAAATGTTACAATAGAAAGACCAAACGTAGAAAAGAAAAAAAGAAAGCTGAGCTAGAAATGGAATAGAGCAACGAAGGTGAATCACAAGGAGAAAACCTGCATATAGAAACTGATTAGCACCAAATAAAATCGAGCTTTAATACAACAAACTAACACGTAAACATTTACCTTATGAAAGCCAACAAAATCATCCTCGCTTTATCCTTCTCGCTGCTTCGCAAGACCCCTTACTGCCAACGATTCTATCAATCCCTACCGAAGATGTAAAAGAAGAATGAATAAAAACAGTCCTCACAACACTCCAAGCATATCTCTCTCTGATTTTTTTGCCAAATTTCTCTCTCTAGAAATCTTCTCTCTAGAAAATTTCTGTCTTCAGAGCAATTTCTCTTGAGAAAAATCTCCCCTCCAAATGGCCGCGTGTTGCTTCTTTTATACTTTTGATAAGGGTTTTGGTGGTTAAGTAGTTTTATAACCTAGTTTTTAAATTGTTCAAAACTTTCTTAATATATTACTAAACAAAACTAATTGTTTAAGAACTTTTTATTATCCACCTATTACTTGTTTGCGCTTTCTTCTCTCTATTCTTTTCTTCTTCCTCATCTAGCTCATTATAAGGATTAACAAAAAAATGGTTACTCTAATGATTTTAATTTCTTCTAGAGGCCGATCATCACCATCTGCAAGAACCTTATCTGTCATTGCAAAAGTAGTCAACCCACCCACTACTCGACCAAAGACTGTGTGCTTAAAATTAAGCTACTTTGTAGATGAAAAATTGTGATCCTTGAGGCCTGTTGTTTTCCATACTAACCATGCCCCTCTTAGAATGAAGCGATTTGGAATTAAATTCATCTTAAAAAGGATTTCCCCAAATTGATTCTCCTCCTCTTCCAGTTCTAGTTGGATCACCACCCTGGATCATGAAATTTCTAACATTCTTGTGAAAATAAACTCCATTATAGTACCCACGTTCACAAACCATGACGAAATTTTAATACGCGCGAGGAGTTATATCACAATGAAACTCTATGTTAAGATCTCCATGTGTTATATGAAGTTGAACATAACCCTTTTTTCTTTGGATTTTTTTAACTTTGACATACTTAAATTCGTTCTTGGTAACTGGATCATAAGATATTGAATTAAATGCTTGCGATGCTGCCCAAATTGATTCTCCTCCTCTTCTAGTTCTTGGGCTTCAAATTCAGTTCTTTGATTGCCTCATAGTAAAATACATTTCCTGTGGTCTTTACAACAACAATGTGAGTGAACTCTATGAAGACATTTTCTAGCACAGTGCAATGATACTTGCATGAAGTTTTAGGAGGTCCTTTACATTCAAAGGTGTGTCAGTCACATGATTCTTGACATGTTTCTGAATGTATGGGATAATTATCAATTGGAACAGGTGATCAATATCAATGTTACTATCTCTCTCCAAAACCGAGTTTGTGATACATTCCACATGAAGAATATTATTGAAGGGATATTCAAAAAGAAGTTCGATAATTGTCTGACTAGCATGTAAGACTAATTTTAATCAGTCGTTTTAATGACCCATATGAAGAGACGCGTATGGTAGGCAGTTACATTTTTCCAGGTTCACATTCTTTTCTTGTATTGAATACCAAACATCTGGGGAATGGTCTCAAAACTCCTACCATGATGGGCAGTGGAGTATAACCGTCCTGGGGAAACTGGTCCTCTCTCTGCCTATAAGAGAACCTTCAGAATACCCATCTCATAGTTTGAAAGAATGTATCAGAAAGGGGCAAGGGTGAGAAACCAGATTTCTGTTCTGAAGTTTGAAGCAACAACGGTTAACGGGTTTTAATTAAGTCCAGGATCTGTGCATTAATGGATTTAGGTAAGTATTTTTATTTCCACCTTATTTGACATATGTGAAGATCTTGAAAGTTCCAGGTCCTTTAATCACTTGCAGATGTTTATTTCAGAAATGCGTTGGTAATGTCTGTCAATTTATTTAACAGGTGGTATCAGAGCAGTGTTCAGGAACTTTTTTTTTTTTTGTATCTGACTAATATATTCATAACGTACTTCTACATTGAACTTTTTGTTCGCTATATATGTCTGCGTTGAACACATTATTATTGATTCAATGTACATAGTCATTATATTGTTTTAAGATCTATATTAAGATACGGTTTGGTAGCCGCCAAAGTGGTCCAACTAGAATGATTGTAGATATCAAGTCAAATTATCGAAATTTAATACTCATTTCCCCGGTGTTAAAATAATGAATATGCAAATCGCAATTATTTAATCACTAGAATATTAGGTTGGCCCAAAGGTGCACCATTTTTCAGAGATTAATTAATTGGGGAAGGATGGTTGGTGGGTATTCACGATTGAGGTTGGTATAGATACCCAAAGGTTTCAGACTTCTTAGTTATGAATATTTTATCAGTCAGTCCTATTAGGTGAAAGGAAATCACCATAATGTTAATAGTCTACCATAAGATTAGCCCAAAGGTAGGTCATGATAATACTATTTATTATTGTTTAACCATGTGTTTTTATGTTTCTTATTTGTTAAACTATTTATAACTCGTAGAATTAATATTGTGAGCATGAATTTATGATTGCAGTGTCAGTTCCTATTTTGCTACATTCGCATGCCTCTTTTGTTCCGATTTTGAATGGAATGAATTTTTCAGATTGGAAAGAACAGGTTCAGTTTCACCTCAGTGTTCTGGATCTAGATATAGCACTTGAATCTAAGAAACCAACTGCTATTACTAATGACAGCAGTGCGAAAGAAAAATTTATATTCAAAACATGGGAAAGATCGAACAGACTGAGCCTTAAGTTTATGTGAATGACTGTAGCAAACAACATCAAGTCAACGCTTCCTGATACTAACAGTGCTAAAGAATTTGTGAAATCTGTGGGAGAGCGTTTCCGAATTGTAGACAAATCCCTTGCTAGGAAACTGATGGCTAAACTTACCACCATGAAGTTTGATGGCACGCGTGGGATGCATGAGAATGTCCTTGAAATGACAAATCTAGCTGCTCAATTAAAGACTCTTCAGATGAAAGTGGATGAGTTCTTTCTTGTGCAATTTATTTTGAACTCCTTTCCTCCTCAGTACGGGCCATTCCAAATTCACTATAACACTATTAAGGATAAGTGGAATGTGAATGAATTGGCCGGTATGCTCAATCAAGAAGAGGAAATACTTAAGCAACATGGACAACATTCAGTTCATTTCATAACTCAAGGAGCCGAAAGGAAAGGGAAAAAGCTTAGAAAGGGCATGAAGAGAACACCACCCAAGGCTGGTGAGCCTAATCATGGTTCTTAGGCTTATAAGAAGAAAAGGAAAAGTGATAAGTGTCACTTCTGTAAAAAATTGGGACACTATCAGAAAGACTGTCCAAAACGTAGGGAATGGTTAAAAAAAAAAAGGTATGAATTTAATTTCTGTTTGTTTCGAATCAAACCTAACTAAATTTCTTTCTAATACTTGGTGGATTGACTCTGGGGCTACTACTAATGTTTCAAATACCTTGCAGGGATTCCTTACAACCCATACCATAAATCCAAATGAAAACTTTTTGTTCATGGGAAATTGAGTTAAAGCTCCAGTTGAAGCCATTGGGACTTATCGTTTATTTCTAGATTCTGGTCATCTTTTGGATTTGTTTCAAACTCTTTATGTTCCTTCTGTTTCCAGAAATTTAATTTCCTTGTCCAAACTTGATATTGATGGTTACTCCTGTACTTTTGGAAATAAATTCTTCAGTTTGTTTAAGAATACCTCTTTTGTTGGTTCGGGTATTCTTTGTGATGGTTTGTATAAATTAAAACTTGATGATTAATTTTCTGAAATCGTTCTTACCCTACATCATAATGTTGGTATTAAACGTAGCCTCAAAAATGAAAATTCCTCATGCTTGTGGCATAAAAGGCTGGGACATATTTCCAAAGAAAGGTTACGTAGATTAGTAAAAGATGGGATTCTCTTGAACCTAGATTTTTCTGATCTTGGAGTGTGTATAGATTGTATTAAGGGAAAACAAATCAAACACACCACAAAAAGTGCCACAAGAAGTACTAAGATTCTTGATATTATCCATACAAACATCTGTGGGTAATCCATCCTTTAGTGGAGAAAAGTATTTTATCATCTTTATTGATGATTTTTCACGTTTTGGTTATGTTTATTTGCTGCATGAAAAATCTCAATCGGTGGATGCACTTGAGGTGTATATTACTGAGGTTGAAAGGAAACTAGACGAAAAGGTGAAAATCATCAGATCTGATAGAGGTGGTGAATACTATGGAAAGTATGATGAAATAGGGCAGTTCCCTGGCCCATTTGCTAAAATCCTTGAAAAACATGGCATATGTGCACAGTATAATATGCCTGGAATGCTTCAGTAGAATGGTGTGGCTGAAATAAGTAATCATACTTTAATGGATATGGTTAGGAGTATGTTAAGTAATTCCAATTTACCCAAGTCATTGTGGATGCATGCTCTTAACACTGTTGTATAATTATTAAATCATATTCCTAGTAAGTCAGTTCCAAAAACCCCTTTTGAACTATGGATAGGAAGGAAACCAAGTTTAAGACACCTGCATGTTTGGGGTTGTTCAACAGAGGTTCAATTGCATAATCCACATGAAAAGAAATTGGATTTTAGAACAATCAGTGGTTACTTTATAGGTTACCCTGAAAAATCCAAAGGGTATAGGTTTTACTGTCCAAATCACAGTACAAGAATTGTAGAAACTGGTAATGCCAGATTCATTGAAAATGGTGAAGTCAGTGGGAGTGATAAATCACAAAATGAGGTTATCAAAGAAGTTCAGGTATAGGTCCCTGTACCTATGGCTTCAAAGGAAATTGTTGTCCCTATCATTGTTGAACAACCTGACAACATTGAACAACAAATTAATGAACCACCACTCCATAATGAGATTGTCACCAATGAACCAATGGTAGAAGGACCACCAGAAGCAGTATTAAGGAGATCTCAAAGGGAAAGGAGGTCTGCTATTGCAGATGATTATGTGGTTTATCTGCAAGAATCTGATTTTGATGTAGGGACATGTAAGGATCCGGTTTCATGTTCACAAGCCATATAAAGTAATGATTCTTCTAAATGGATCGATGCCATGAATGATGAATTGAAATCAATGGACCAAAATGAAGTCTCAGATAACATTGAATTTCTTGAAGGATACAAGAAAATTGGTTGCAAATGGGTCTTTAAGACCAAACACGACTCTAAGGGTAATGTCGAACGACATAAATCTAGACTTGTGGCCAAAGGTTTCACTCAGAAAGGAGGCATAGATTATAGAGAGACCTTCTCTCCTGTGTCCAAGAAGGACCCACTTAGAATCATTTTGGCATTGGTAGCTTATTATGATTTGGATTTGCACCAAATGGATGTGAAAATTGCTTTTCTGAATGGGCGTTTAGAGGAAGAAGTCTATATGGATCAACCTGAAGGTTTCTCCATTCAAGGAAAAGAACACCTGGCTTGCAAACTTAAGAAATCAATATATGGACTTAAAAAAGCTTCCCGACAATGGTATCTTAAGTTTCATAATACCATTACTTCTTTTGGATTTAAGGAAAACACTGTTGATCGATGTATATATCTGAAGGTTAGTGGGAGTAAATTTATATTTCTAATTTTGTATGTTGATGACATAATGCTTGCCACCAGTGATCTTGGTTTATTACATGAAACCAAAAAGTTTCTCTCTATGAATTTTGAAATGAAAGATATGGGTGAGGCATATTACATGATAGGAATTGAAATATTCCGAGATCGATCGCGAGGATGGTTAGGATTGTCTTAGAAGGATTATATCGAAAGAGTTCTAGAGAGATTCAGAATGAAGAACTATTCAGCTAGTGTTTCCCCTATTCAGAAAGGGGATAAATTCAGCCTTATGCAATGTCCGCAGAATGAATGGGAATGAAAACAGATGGAAGGAATTCCTTATGCTTCTACAGTAGGAAGCCTTATGTATGCACAGACTTGCACTAGACCAGACATCAGTTTTGCAGTTGGTATGTTGGGAAGATACCAAATTAATCTTGGATTGGATCACTGGAAAGCTGCAAAGAAAGTGATGAGGTACTTGTAGGGAACAAAGGATTACATGCTCACATATAGGAGGTCTGATAATCTAGAGGTGATTGGTTACTCAGGTTCAGATTTTTCTGGGTACGTTGACAGTAGAAAGTCCACTTTTGGTTATTTGTTCCTATTAGCTAGAGGAGTAATATCATGGAAAAGTTCGAAGCAAACTATCACTGCTTCATCCACTATGAAAGCTGAATTTGTGGCAACCTTTGAGGCCACGGTTCATGGATTGTGGTTGTGGAATTTTATCTCAGTACTTGGGGTTGTCAACTCTATTTCCAAGCCGCTGAGAATTTATTGTGATAACTCTGCAGCTGTATTTTTCTCTAAGAACGACAAGTATTCTAATGGTGCTAAACACATGAAATTGAAATACTTTGTCATCAAGGAAGAAGTTCAGAAACAACGAGTGTCAATTGAACACATAAGCACACTGCTTATGGTTGCAAATCCATTGACAAAAGGATTACCACCAAAAACATTTAAGGAACATACCAATAGAATGGGTATTGAACGTAGCACATAACATTTGCTACTTTTATGTGATGGATTGCATTATGTTATTTGTTTTATTTGACACTTTGAGATCTTAATAAAGATGTTTCTGTTTAATAAATCCTGTTTAAAATATGTACGTACATGTATGAGAATAAATGTATGATGACAGGAATAGTCTCTGATGAGGGACATTATTGTTGGACCTTATGAATACACTTCCCGTTTATATACTATATTTAACAGGCTACTATTGTTGTAGTACATGGAAGGGACTCTGTTTCTTTATTAACATGGAACCGTCATGACTCACAATAGTAGGTTGCTTAATTATAGCATTATGATGACCGACTGAAAGTCAAGATGAATATGATTTATGGTGCGCCTAATGTCTATCTTGTTAAACTCTAACGTTAAGTTATCATATGTGTCAAGTGGGAGAATGTAAGACTAATTTTAATCAGTCATTTTAATGACCCATATGAAGAGACGCGTATGGTAGGTGGTTACGTTTTTTCAGGTTCATATTCTTTTCTTGTCTTGAATACCAAATGTCTGGGGAATGGTCTCGAAACTCCTACCATGATGGGTAGTGGAGTATAACCATCCTGGGGAAGCCGGTCCTCTCTCTGCCTATAAGAGAACCTTTAGAATACCCATCTCATAGTCTGAAAGAACATATCAGAAAGGGGCAAGGGTGAGAAACTAGATTTATGTTCTGAAGTTTGAAGCAACAACAGTTAATGTGTTTTAATTAAGTCCAGGATCTGTGCATTAATGGATTCAGGTAAGTATTGTTTTATTTTCGCCTTATTTGACATATGTGAAGATCTCAAAAGTTCCACATCCTTTAATAACTTGCAGATGTTTATTTCAGAAATGCGTTGGTAATGTTTGTCAATTTATTTAACATAGCACCCAAACGAACCAACTCCTGCCAAACAACTTCACTCCCGCTTTTCAACAAAACCACCATGAATTCCACTATCTTTAAAATATATATACCCAAAATAGGTCTTAACTCTTCATATGTGGTAGGGAGAACATTTGCATCAGAAGAGATATTCAATCGCTCTAGAAATTGACCAAGGCTGTGTAGCATGCCATCCACTGTTTCAGGATTTGGAGTTATAATGGCTCACTGATATGATCCTACCAAGATGCACCAGCTACTACAAATATTTATCTTTTTGGGTCTAACAATGAGATACATACAGAAAATGAATAACTTTTGATTGTGGGTTCTCTAAGGAGTTACAAAAAGCCTTTCCACAAAGCTTGGGCTGGAAAGCCTCAAGGCCTATGTAGATGGAGTAAAATGAGTTATAGCACGCAGTGTTTCTGCTACATTTGACGTACTCTAGGAAAACTTGTTGAGCTCAATGAATCTCAATGATGATGGGATACCAATCAAATTTACCAATTTTACCAGTATCTCTTGATGTGCTTGAATACAACAAATGGTAGCTACTGTTTTTCTTACCAACAAGTAGATTACAACCTTGCTAAAATATTCAACCATCAAAGTCCTTGAATCAAGAAGATTATTGATAGTTTTGAACTCTTTAATAATTTCCTCCTTGTCGAAGAAGTCTTCATCTGTATATGTTTCTTTGTTTAAAACTGAACCCACCTTCAATAAATCACGCTAACCCTTGAAAATTTCAAACTGAAATTTGGACTGGCGCTGCAATCCCCTCATAGCTTGAAAATGCAGTATGATCCTTGAATAAACTAAGTATCTTCACATTGATATATATATATATATATATATATATATATATATATATATATATATATATATATATATAGTATCAAAATTTTCTCTTGGGGGTTGAGCGTTATATAAGTGCTTTTCCACATATAAACGATTTCATTTGTTTAAAACCTCAATTTTTGGTATTTGAAATAGGCATTCTGAATGAATCCCATAGATTGTGGGAAACCTTTCCTTAAGAAAAAAAATTGGAAGGAAGCGCTTAGTTGGAAGGAACATAAAATTATGGGTTAACAATAAATCCACTTATAAGGATTAGGCCACAGTTTATTTTTTTAGATAAAGTCTCCAAGTGGGATAAGTATACAAGTGGAAGATTATGATGGCATAGTAATATAAAATATTTTTTCTTTTTTGCAAAGAAAATTTTTTAAGTCATTGTGATAATGTTACCAAATGCTATAAAAGTGAGGCATGAGAAGGGAATTGAAGGTTATGAGGTGATTATGACAAGGCCAAGAATGTGGGAAATGGGATAACAAGCCCCTTTGAGACATAGATCAAGAACCAAGACATTTCTGTTTGAGCACCATGAAAACCATCCTTATTCGAAAATAAATGTAACCTGTTTATCAACCAATGATCATCGCCAATACCTTTTCAAAATAATAAAAATGTTCTTGCATGATAAGAAATCCAAAGACATCTTCCTTGTAGCAGCAACTCAGTGGGAGTGAGCACACATTTTTCGCAAGATTTTACAAAAATGAGTGGAAGCCTAGAAATGCTTTGTCGGATTAGTATTGTTGACAAATATCATCGTCAAAAAACACCATCTGAGAAGGCATGAACGATATTGAAAAATGGATTGCAAAAAACCCAGATGCATTGATTGAGCTCTATCACCCCTCAGGCATGGGAAGTAAGAAAAATCTCTATTCATTGGAGCACTACAATCAAGATGGACTAAGGGAATACAAAGAGACCACCAATTCAATGGCTATATGTTCAAAACTACACAAAGCGACACAAGAATTGATCAAAAGATGACGACTTCCAAAATTGGAAGAGTTGGGAGAAAATCTTATCACAATGGAAGAACTGGTTGATAAAACATAGGACAACACAAGCCCCAGATGAGAAATTACCAAGTCTTCCACCAAAGTAACAATGGACTTAATTGAAAAACATCTCATCCAATTGACCAAAGTCCATACTATGATCCAACCATTCATGGCTACCTTGTCAAAATATATGCAGACCCTCGATGACCATATAGCCATGCACATAGCTTCCCTTGAGGAATTAACATTTTTTCGGATCTTAGCACTGTATGATCAAGTAGAAATTTGGACAACATACATTATGGATGAGAATCCATAAATGAGATAAAATAACAATTCGAAATTTCTATTAACTATAGTCTATTTTGTCTTTTCCAACCATCTTCGACTTTTTCCTCACTATGTACACATGTCACTAATTATGTAGAGGGAAGCCGAATAGTTTTGTAATTTCCCCTATAGGAATACAAGAAGTCACCTTCAACAGTTAGGAATAATTGTATAAATAATGGAAGAGACCCATTTGGAGGGGGATCTTCAATATTTTTATATACTCTAGGACTCTTTTTGGAGAAAATACTTGGTTAATGAATATTGCAAAGTCATCAAGGCTAGTTTTATGAAAGAGAGAAGAACTTGCATGTGTTGATGTTTTGTTGTGAATATATGTTGTTCACATGGGATTTAAAGATATGTTTTTGTATAACGCAATCTATGTCACCTTTTGCAATTTTGTTATTCCTCCTTATCTTTTATGTCTTGAGCATATGAGTTGTGATGTATGAGGAAGATATAGTTTAGACTTTTCTAGTTATATATTTTGCATGCATGTGTTTCTAACTTCGCACCTTGATTACAACTATCTGAGTGAAGTTTTCATTAGAGTTTAATTTTATTATATCTCATTCGGTTACATTAGCTCGCTCCTAGCTAGGATAGGATAAAACAGAGTGGAAATAGATTATAATTATTTTCATACAAAGTCTTCATCTACATCTTTACATTGCATAACTATCCATCTTCACCCTTGTAACCAGTAATTACATTCGGGAATGAATTCATATGGGTCTCCTAAACCAAACGACGGATAGTCTAATTAAGACTGTTTATTAAGGAGTACACCTTATTTTTTCAAGGCAATTCAGCCCCGTCAACACAATCTTTCTTTTTCAAGATCAATTTCATAAGAAGGTTTATCCTGAATTTCACCAAAATTATTAAATCACTGAATCATTTTAAAAAAAAGGATGCTCCTTTCGAATGGAATGATGATAGTAAAAGGGCCTTTCAACATATTAAAGAAGCAATAATAGTCACACTTGTTCTAGTAAGCCCAGAGTTTGCTAAAGACTTCATCATTTTCTCCTTTTCCTCAAGATATACAATTGTCATATTCCTCTTGCAGAAAAACGATGAAGGGGGTGAGAAACCAATTGATTTCATGAGAAATGTGTTAAGGAACTCAGAACTAAACTATATGATCACTGAGAAATAGGCCTATTCTCTATTCAAGTCTCTGAATAATTTCAGGACTTATGTCAGGTACAATAACATTAGAGACTTTGTTCCTTATCTGGTAGTGAAGGATGTTTTGTCGCAACAATATTGGCTTGGTTGAAGGGGAAAGTGGGTGCCATAGATACAAAAGTACAACCTAGAAATATAACCAACCAAAATAATCAAAGTGAAAGGATTAGCMAAAATTAATAGAGAATCTATCGAGACGAGAAATAAGGAGCAAATTAATGTTGTCGTAAGTGAACTTGAGGAGGATGAATGGCATTCATACATTGTCTATTATTTAAAGAATATTACGTGTCTTTATCACTTGGTGGATCATAAGAGAATATATCTAAGGCTTAAATCCATGAAGTACTACTTAACGCAAGATGGTCTTGGATGGAGGAATCCTGATGGAGTAATTCTTAGATGTGTAAATAAAGAGGAAGTAGATAAGTTGATTTTGGAGTTTCATTTGGGATATTGTGGGGGCCATTTTGTTTCCCACACTATGAATCATAAAATATTGAGGGAAGGTTACTATGGCCCTACTATATTTTCCTACAAGCACTGATATTTTAAATCTTATTAGCCATGTCAATTCTTTTCAGAAAAACAAAAACTACCTGTTAGAAAAAAAGGATCGCAAAGAAATAAAATAAAATAGATGTGGAAATAAAACAAAGAATATACACAATACAGTGGATATATGTGTTCTACCCAGTGTGGGATACATCCACCAGATAAATTTCCAGGTCTTTTCTTTATTATTATCCAAGAAATGA
>JASDQU010738605.1:8792-25780 GCA_032191745.1 Picea mariana | reverse complement strand
CCTTCCACGCCTTATCTATAAATTTAGATATACAATCTTCACTTGTCAATTTCCTTTTTGAAATTATATTTGTTCTCATATCTGGTATATGTCCCACCTCTTTCAGTAACCATTGGTTTCCATTCTTTTTCTTTATTTGTACCTTACCCAGTACAACAATTTGACATGGTTCATCATCACCCAAATAAACCTGTCCAAAATCACCTTGAACATAATCTTGGAAATATTTTCTATGGGGTGTGGCATGAAATAAAACCCATGGATATACTACCCAATATTCAATAATATTATCTAAATAAATAATCAAAGCATCTTGTAACACATCACCTGTTACATTTGCTTCCTGATTTTTCTCCCATTGTTTGTATCTTTGTTTCTTTGGAGCTATGGAGTCTTTCTTTAGATGTCCTTTCTTCCCACAATTGTAGCATTCTATCTTTCCTAGTATTGATTTGTATCTTCCCTTCCTAGAATTATCGTGGTTCCGTGAGCTATTTCCGCTTTCCTTTTTTCTTCCCCTATTTTCCACGGTTAATGCATTACGTGATGTCTCACCTGTGATTTTCCATCGCATTTCCTCGCTAAGGATAACACCAACAACATCATCAAATTTCAGAGTGTTTGAACTGAAGACAGAGTTACTTACAACCATGACCAAGTAGTTCCATCTTTATATAAATGAGAATAAGATTAGAATGGCCCTAAACTCTTCGTCAAATTTCACTCCTACAGAACTTACCTGATTAGTAACCATATTGAATTCATTTAAATTGTCAACAACAAACCCACCTTTTGACATCTTCGTATGAAATAATCGCTTCATTAGAAATACCTTGTTGGAAGTCGAAATTTTTTCATATAGTTTATCCAATGCCTCCATCAGATCCTCCATTGTATTTTCCTTTGAAATATTGAAATCTACTAGTGTTTCCAAGCACATCTGTATCATTCCTAGTGCCTTTCCATCAAGAACCTTCCATTCTTCATCCTTCATACTCGCCGATTGTTTTTCTTTTCTTCCCAACGATAGGTAAAAATCCTTTTGATGTAATAATATTTCATAACTGGAAGTTTTGGCCGTTAAATTTCTTGACCCTAAACTTTCCATCTTCTACCATTACTTACACTCAAACGAGGAACACTCTTTTCTTGCGAGTTACCTTTCATCCTGATACCATTTGTTAGAAAAAAGAGGATCACAGAGCAATAAAATAAAAAACAGATGAATAAATAAAACAAAAAATATACATAATACAATAGAGACACAGATATATGTGGTTCACCTAGTGTGGGATACATCCACCATAGAAATTACCATGTACTTCCTTTATTATTATCCAACAAATGAAGGGATACAACCTAACACACCCACTGCAACTTCCTCTTATTTCTCTCGCAATCTCCTTTCTCAGAATACAATATTCACTCAGATACAAAGTTGTGATACAATAACCTTATACACAAAAGAGGGTTTCCTTCCAAGGAAAAAATCCCTAACATAAATTCTGACGTCATATCTGCGACCATATAATGAACAATCCATATTTATTGTGAAATTACAATATTTTACAAGGAAAATTTCCCAAAAATTTCTCTTCAGGGGGGATCCAAAATTTCTCATCGCCCCCACCCCCCCACCTCATCAAGAAATGGGATCCAAACACGGCTGAAACAAATACTTTTGAAACAGGAAGATAATCAAGCTCCACAACCAACACTACATTCCCTTCCTTTGAAACCAATGGTGGTTAAGGTGCCCTTTCAAAAGTGGGAGTTGGATTTTATTGGTGAATTTAAGGAAAAATCTAGTAATGGTTACCGATGGGTTTTAATTGCTACAAATTGTTTCACTTGATGAGTGGAAGCCATCCCAACAAAGAGGGAAATAGTAGAATTGGTAATGAATTTCCTTGAAGAAAGAATAATTACTAGGTTTGGTGTTCCTGCCAAGATTACTACTGATAACGCCAAGGATTTCAGTTCCACAACATTGAATGAGTTTTATTTTAAGTATGGGATCATTTTTTCACATTCCTCAAACTATTACCCTCAAGGAAACGAGATAGCAGAGTCCAACAACAAGAATATCATGAACATTGTAAAAAATATTGTTGGAGATAATAAAAAGAGTTTGGATGGAAAGATTAAATATGCTCTTTGGTCAGATCACACAACAACCAATAATTCCACCGGGAAAACCCCTTTTGAATTAGTTTATGGGATGGAGGCAAGGTTACCTATAAATATCCATATTCCATCTTTGTAAATAACTCAACATTTCACCAATGATAAAGAAGCATTACAAGGAAGGATTGATCAACTTGTGGAAGTGGATGAGTCCATAACAATGGATTTTGATCAAATGGAAATAAATTGAAACAAAGTTAAAGGAACTTTTGACCATAAAGAAAGGAAAAGGGATTTTAAAGAAGGATATTTTTTGCTAATGTGGGACAAGAAAAGGGAGAAATCAAGAATGCATACAAAATTTGATAGTTTGTGGCTAGGACCTTACCAAATCAAAGAAAGATTTGGGACTGGTTCTTTTTACTTAGCCACTACTGAGGAGAGGAGGATTCCATTTCCAGTTAATGGGTCTCTCTTTAATCCCTATTTCTTTGATGGGACCCGATCTCCACGGGCCTTAGGCCCCAAGTAATTAGGTAGGTCATTTGATTTCTTGCATTTTCATTTGTGTGTTCATCCAAGTATAGTTGCATTTATTTTCATATTTTTCTTCACATATTGTTTGTTGAATTTGTGCATTTTTTTGAATCACATTACATGTTCGTTAGAAGTTTTTGAAAAATTCATTTTTTTTTTTAAAGGAATAATTGTCAATTTTGAACTTTTGAACTTTTGATTATATGAACAAAAGGTGAGCAAGCCACCCCTCGATGCTCTAATATTTTTGTTTGAGTATGTGTATGCACATGTCTTACCAGGATATGTTTAGGTTCTCATGTACTCTACGGTGAGCACATGTCCCCATGTAGGAGCCAGATGTTACCCCCCCAAGATAGGGGTAACTAAAGAGATGATGTCTCGAGGCCCATAGGTTGAATACATGGAGTGTCAAGAGCCATATGACCAAACATAACCCTTACTCTCGACCACATCACCATCCATCAACAACAATGTAGCAACGTCTACCACACTAGCTTAGCCCACAGAGGACATCGGGTCTTGATTCATGAGGTAACAACTCCGGTCTCATGGTAAGTGCCACTTTAATAATTGAATCATTTGAGCATGTTGCAAAGAGTCCTTTCTTGATTATGAGAATGTTTTCTTGCAAATTATACCTTTTTCCTTATTTCACCTTGGTGGTTGACATGGTCTCCTCGTAAGTGGGTCACACTTGGGGAAATGTTTTCTACTGGGGGGTCTCCTTGAAGGGCCATTGTACCATTCCCATATATACTTGCCACTTTATACACCTCTTCCATTTTGTTTCCTCATCTTTTTTTTTTTTGGGATTATTGACCCCAAGAAGGGCTTGTACCTCATTTCATGGGAAGAAGGGGCTAAAGGCCCAGAGGTGTTTGTTGAGGAAAAGGTATGGAATACCTTAATAAATCATTTTCAGATATTTCCTGGATAGGACAAGGAATGTCACCTAGGGTTTATAGCCTCAAAACTTTCACTCAATCCACAAGTATCAGTTACAAAGGATCAAGGCTGATTTTATGATTTATATTTGTAACAATGTAAAAATAAAAATTTGAAAAAATCTAGGTGAACGTATACATATTTTACATTGAAGTAAGCATGGAGAAAAAAGCGAAAGGAAGAGCCAAGTCATAAAATTACATGTATGAGACAAAACAATAATACGATTTTATTTCGTTCTGAGATACAAAAATGTATTTCTCTTTTACAAACCCCTACAAGGGTATGGACCAAAGTCAGATTTAGAAGTCTCCGATGGGAACCATAGAAAAAGAACCTGATAGTGAAATAAAACTGAAACTAATGATCTGGATCAACTTGCCACAAAATGATGCCACTTGAATATGCAAGATATTCTTTATTAGCCATGAAAATTAATTCACAAACAAACAAGAATACACAGACTATAAAGGATAAATCAAACACCTTTAAAACAAGCTACTGAAATGTATGATTCAATTTTGAATATTGCTACCTTCAATAAGACCCTACTATCATCAAGAGGATTAGGCTTTCAAGTAAACTTAGAAATGAATGAAAACTGAAGCTATCTCGCTAACTAGAGAGCAAACCTTAGTGTTGTAGTTCCCCTTCTATTCTCCCCTCTCTTGTCTCTTCATCTCATTGAGCCTTTATTCTTTCTCAATAAGTTGAGGTAGTTTACTTTCTTTAGTTAATCCAAATTAGCTTAACTAATTAGTTTGAGAGAAATAATTAATAATAGTATATAAATAAGGGTCTAATTAATAATAACTAAATAGGTGGGACCCCTTGTGACTCCCATTATTTTATTTAATAATCATCAATTATAAAGTATAAAATTAATCATCTGAATCACATAACACCCTTGTAACTCCCATTTCCATATTTTAAATCGAATATTAAATATAAGGAAAAATTATGACCATATCCCAAAAAATAATCTATCCATCTTATCCTCAAGAAATGCCGAAATAAAAGCTTGTTGTCCAAAAACTTGGTCAAAATAATGAAACACTGTCTTCATTACTAAACAACATAAAAATCATCAAAAATCCATATTTGATGTGTGAGGCATTTTGCCTCTTCTCACTGTTGTCCTCCCTTGACTTTTTTGTGATAGCCTTTGGTTGGTTAGACCCTCGGGGCTGCACTAAACAAGAATGCCGGAAAACTTTCGAGGAGGTTGAAATGGGGGTCTTTCAAGTTGGGGGTGAAATATACCATGTCCAACCAAATTGAAAAACCTAGCTTGAAACAATTGGTTTAACTCTTGTGTATCATCCTCGAAGTGAATAGAAAACCAAGGCCTTCTATGGATTTGCTTCCAGTTACCTTCACCTCTATTATTTTGGCCATTACTGCCCCTGCTGAAAAAAAAAAACTCATTCTGTAGCAATATTTAATCAGTCACGATGCTCTTAATAATACATACATGAAAATCAACTTAAATAAACCAAGAGTTGGCTCTATTATTTACCAAAAAACCCATCTAATTCATCCACACAATTTTCATTAATTAATTTCCATATGAACATGGGATTGATAGGGTCATTGAGAGTATGGGGGGTTTATATTAAGCGTAAAATGATATCATGGAGGGCGAAATATTCATGCATATTGTTTAAACAACCAATAAAACAATCAAACTGTGTATACAACCAACTCCCAGAATACCAATCATCAATTATCTTCCACCTTGTTTCTTTTATTTCCATATAGACTTTTCCTCAAAAACGAGTAACAACTTTCCTCAAAAACGAGTAACAACAGAACAAGGAGTGTAAAAATGTAATTGGGATAACGAGGGGAGTTTATTTTGCGTAAAATGATATAATGGAAGGGACTCCCATGGATATTATTCTATCATATATCAAACAATGCCATTTCGAACATTACAATTTAAACCTTTTTACTGTTTCGAAATTGAAACTCAACACTCTGTTTCCAAAATTCAGAATTGATATTTCACTTCAAGGTTGTTCATTTTCATTTAGAATTTGAATTGCACAGGAATCATTTCATAATTTGTTTTTGCCCAAGAAACACTCAACGGTAATGACACATCTCATGCACAATAGGGTCAAGGGGACATAACATTCAAACCATTACAATAATCGCCACCAATAGTCTAAGAAATGGATAGACTGCGGTCCATGAAATTGACACCAGTATTAAAATCTCAACTCATACTTATAAATTTCCCTTTCATTATGGTTTTCAAGACTCATTCAATGTGTATATAATTTATCCACAGGGGTACTCTTTTCATATGGAAACAACACATAACAAGTCATATCCTTTGAATAATGACTTTGCAACGCTGTCATCACCCAAATATTTCCACATGACAGACTGTATCTCTTTTTAAAAAAAAAAAAGCTTGGAATTCTTTCTATCATTCCACAGTAAGAAAATGGACAAAACCCATGAATGAAAAGAGCACGAACAACGTCTCTATTAAATTATGGGCTGGCCACCTCCACAATGTTTTTCAAATACAAGGTTCGATATATACTCATCAACAGGGATGCGGTATAGGAGAACGAGCTAACCAATGGTTTGAGGGTTTGGCCAAAAGGGTACCTTCAACAGTATAGCACCATCATGAATTCCCACAGTCACATTTACATAGCTTATACAAGGGCGCAGACATGATAGCCATGAAAGACACACAATTAAATGAAAGACAGAGTCTTCAAAAAAAACCCACAGGCCGCGAGAAATGATAATGTTTTTAACAGACAGAGAGAAATCACTAAAAGAAACCAGAGGGAAGGTAGGCCTGAGAGCTTCCCAAACAATATCCCTTTTTTTATAGGTAAATCACGAAGAAACTACAAATAGTAAGAGAAACCCACACACCATTTTAACTATGAGTAATTCACATGCAAACGCCACAAAGGCCAATCTTTATATGAGTTTTTTCAAAGAGAAGTCAAAATGGCAAAATGAAAAAAATGTGTCAATTTGAGCTCCAGTGGTTCAATTCTCTACTGCTTCAGCTAGCAAATCAAGTTTTCCCTTCTTTCTAATCTCCACCTCCTGCACTGGGATTTCCTCTTGATGTTGCAACTTCTTAGTTGAGGACCTTGTTAAGGGCACATTAGGCTGAGGAATCTCCTTTACCTCTGGACTCTGTTCTATTTCCTTCCCTTTATTCTTTGTTTTGTAACCAACTGAAATTGATAGTACTAACCATTCTCCTATCACATAAATATATTTCCTGAAAACTTTTTCTATAAACTTCTTCTTCAATTCTCTATTTTCATGTTGTAACTGCACTATGAAAAAGTGAGCCTTCTTCAACTGTTGCTGCAACCCAATAATTGAAGTATCTTTGTCATCATAGAGAATTGGTTGTATGAAGTTTTCTGGAGTCTCACTAGTTTTTTGCATTGTATGTACAACATGCATTCTCTTTGTTGCAGGTTTCGTGTGCGGTTTAATAGGAGCTTGAATCACTTTTAGAGAGAATTGGAGTTTCTTTGCTTTCTTCTTAGCCTGCTGACTTGCTACAGGTTCTACAGTTTCTCCTCCCCTTTTCTTAACAAAACTCTCAGGAATTGATGTTGCAATTTTTTCTACTGATGAGGGTGTATTTCTCCAGCTCTGTGGGTTGCTTAGGGAATCTACTGCTATTCCGGATGAATTTAGAAAAGACTAGTCCTAGTCTTGATTTCTCCTTCTCATCTCCTCTAATACTAACAATTTGATCAAAGAGAAATGAAAAAGGATAGCTTCTCTTTGCTCTTTCCTCAGCTGTACTCTGTCAACCATCTTTCCAAGACTTCTGAAAAGATAATATGGCATATTCAAAGGCTTCTTACCGATGAAGTGATATTGGTAAACCTTGTTAAATCTCCCTTCACATGTAAAAAACCTATGGATAATCCTCAAAAAATCACTGTGACTTTTCAATAAAAACTCTTTGGGTATGATAGCTCCAAATTTAGAATTTCTAAATTCAGGCTTCAAAAAATCATGATAGTGAGACATATCTAATTGCATACCTTTAAACCATTGTTCTCCGTGGGTAGGGATTTATGTTGCAACAATGACACTATCTTCAGAAACTTGCAATTGGAGGTTTCCCACTTTAGTCTTAGCGCCATTAATTTTTTTTGCAAACTCCCTCGCCACCTGTCTGCTGTACCCCTAAAGTTTTTCACAAAACTTGATGCAACCCACGTGTTCAAAGGATGCTTTGATTTTTGGGTCTATGTTTACCAAATTTAAACCTTGTGGCTCAAACCTCACGATTTCACCACTTCTTACATTCTTTCTTCTTTGTTCAGGAGTTGTCACGATGATGGTATATTTCAACCCTGTATGAACTGCAGGTGCACAAAAATATATTGTAATTTCCTCTACACAGTAAAATGAGAACCATAACCTCTACGCAAAAAATGGAAGAAATAACCTCTTCACTGTGCGCAACAACAAGTAGCAACAGGAAACTTTGTGCAACAACGAACAACAATGTCTTCTATGTGACAAGCTTGGCTGAGAGGTTTTGAAATCATATATGAAGAGAAACAATATCTTGATTCTTTCTTTACCTGGAGGGAGGACATATTTGATAGATAACTTCAATTAAATCATGAATTATTTCTATCATACCTCGTCGTTCTCCACACGCAACATTATGATGTCGTGAAACAACTTGCGTTGTGCAATGATTTTATTGATGATGCCACATGTGCTTGATAGATTCGATATCATGAAATCATTAGAGCTATGAAAAGATTGACTCTGACTATTTTGACATCACACCATGATCCTTCATAATGACCTTTTAGCGACACGATAACCCACATCTTGGCACAAGAGAAAAAAAATAAAAATAAGTTACATGGTTAAAAAAGAAAAACCTTTCCCATGACAAACCAACCTATGACTCATGATTTAAGGAAAACAAAATCATACAATGTTCTTATCTAACCCAAGATATGACTTTATCCCATAATTTTATTCAAAACCTAACAACCTATTTATAGGACACTAACACACCTAAAACATATGTGTCTTCCTTCCATTATATTCACACATGGGGTCCCACCTATTAGGATATTATTAAATATAAATAAATAATAAGGCGTTGCAACCATTTTCAAGAAGGTACCCTACATTTTTCTTTTGGGTGTCAACAAATTGGTGAATCCATAGGGTAATTTGTTTCCAACAGATTAAGAACTCAAAATGTTTGGTTTCGTAGACTAGATTTGTTTTTTATTGAAGAGAATAATTATGCAACATGGGGGAAAATATGGTTTAAGGGAAATAATGAGGCGGTATTTTGGGAATAACTCATGGAAAGTGCTACGTATGAGGAGGTTTGGTCCTTTATGCATAAAATTCGATCAATATGTAACATATAATGCTTATTAAAGCTTCAAGGGGAAAAACTTTCTGATATGCACTTTTGAATCTCAGGATGGAGGGAAGAAAGGGATAGCAGAAATAGGGAATAAGACAAAATCAACTACCCTACAACAGTGCTAAAATCAAAAAGCAATTTTAGTGATGTCTAAAAGGAGGACATTGTGACAACTGTGTATATATTTATTGTTTATTGATCAACAATACTTACAAAAGGACACTATCATGGAAAAACTGATCTATACTTTATCTCGACAAAAGATCATGCAATCTAAATAGAATAGAAAAAGCGAAAAACAAAACTAAATAAACTAAAAACCCAATTTATTATTTATATACAAAAGAACGGAAAAAAATTCTTGGAGTCAGGTAGGATGACATTTTTCATAGAGAAATGCATCATCTATTTTGGATGGATGATTAATGAATTGGAAGATGATGTATAAAGAGTGTCGATCACCCTGCCAACCAACAAATGCATGTGGCAAGGGTAGTGGGCCTATCAAGATTTAGAAAAAGTGATTACCATCCTGTAGGACATACCAACCAACAAGATGAGATTTTGGCTTGATATTGGAAACATGAGAATGATCAATAATATTAGAATGATGGTCAGAAGTTTTGATGAAGAGGATGGAGTTAATGGGATCTTTAAGCATTATAAGGTCATCGTTTATGATCTCCTGATCAGAAAAAGAAATGCCATGCACCAAGGGAGAAATTAAAGGATTCAAATGCATAGGAATCCCTTTAAATTTATCATCATCAAAAGAAATCATGCATGTAAGGGAGATATGTATATCGTCATTGAATTCCTCAACCTCTTTGAACTGAAATAATAGGTTTGTGAAGGAAATCTGCAATGTAAAATATTGATTTTACTTATGGGAATTTTCATAAAGAGAGTCAACATATGAATTTATATGGCCCCTTGAATCTCCTCTTTCATCATCTTCAACATGGTCATGAGAAATATGAGGGATAGTGCTATTCAAATCAAGAGAATCCTCCCTACCGGATTCATCCATGAATATTATTTCATTAGACACAAGTTGATCTTGATGTAACATCCTGCTCTTGGCCGCACTGAGCACACTTATTCTTTGAGGACACTTGCTTGCAAGTGATCCAGATTATTATACTATTGGGCATTTGATTATGATTATGAGGCATTATGGATAAGATGATATGCTATTTTTTTGTATTGATATAGACATGTGCTATTGACTCGGCTCTCCTGAGTGTGTAGGATTTTGGACCTCGAGGATGCAGAGGCATCGATGAAACCCTTGGACTCTGGATCGATTCAGGGAGTGGACAATTGGGGTTTGATTGTTGTATATATATGACTCATGTGCATCTGATTAGATTTTATGATTATGGATTTTATTTCTAACATGATTTGTTGATGATGCAAGCTAATGATAGCTTGTCGATCAGACTCACATGTGGAGTAGAGAGGTCACGCATGACTACCAGAGATGTTGAGGGAGAGGTGTGGACAATGTGAGGCTGCTACCTCTGTTTTACAAGCTGCAACTTGTTTGAGAGCACCAACTCTCTGGTTTCTCTAGCACCTACTAGAAGGAAGCACCAACTCCCTTATTTCTCTAGCACCCACTAGAAGGAAGCACCAACTCCCTATATGTTCCAGCACCAACTGGATGGAAGCACCAACTTCCAGTTACACAGGCTCCAACCTGTATAACAGTGAACACTTGTTCTCCCTTGCACCACCCTGCCACCCTGGTTTCTCTGGCTACAACCAGATGGAAGCTACAACTTCCTGTGTTCAAGCTCCCACTTGAACCTCTGAGGACAACAGTCCTCCCGAGAACCTCCCAACCTCCCTAATGTATTAAGGAATGAATACATAGACAACTACACAGATAAATAAATTCTTACCACTCTTTCTCTGTTCTGTAAGTCTGATCTTCTACAAACTGTTCTGCAATTCTTCTCTTCCTCTGTCTGTTCATCAGGTCTGCTCTGCATCAACTTTTTCTATCATTCTACTCTGCTTCAACTTGCTCTGTCATTCTGCTCTGCCTTTGATCTCACTCTGCACATATGCTCAATTTCATACAACGCATCCTCTCCTTTTCCCTTTCTTTCAGTTTCGTTCTTTTTCATCCAGAACAACCAACCTTTCACATTCTGTCTCATTTTCTTTTATACACACCTACACGATGGTTCAACTTCCCAACTCCTTAGGCAAAAAGACGAGAGCTATCTAAGCAACTGAAACACCAACTAATCGGCAACTAATTTGCAATCATGAGTCTGTTTTGCTAACAGATTCATAACTGGGGAGTTATCTCCGAGAGAGAACAATAACCTTCCGATCATATTCAAGTTTATCTGCACCGTTGGATGAACTTTATTAATCTTTCCTTTAAATCGGGTTTCGGTATTTTGGCATTCCTGTGCCCATGTGTTCTTGTCACTTACAAATCCAGATCCACGAAATTCCGTAAAGCAGACGAATCAACGATCCACATCATATCTAGATCTGACGGTTCAGATTAAGTTAGGATTTCACTCATCGCGATTTATACACTCTGGACGTTCGGTGTTTTTGTCAGTTCAAATTCCCGATCCTCAACACTCCATAAAGAATTCAAATCAACGGTCCAGATCACATCTCTATTCAACGGCTGCGATTAAATCGTGATTTCGCATATCGCAAAATCGGGATTCCTGATGTTAATAAACTTTGACATCTCCAACTCTTGATCCCCGAAACTATGACATGGATTTAGATCAACGGTCCATATCTGAGCTCGATTCAGTGGTTGTGATTGAATCGCAATTTCGCATATCGCGAAATCGACAATCTTGTTGCATTGTTTCTTTGACATCTCCAACATGCGATCCTCGAAACCCCGACATGGACTAGAATCAACGGTCCCAATTCAACCTTAATCTGATGGCTTAGATTACATCGTGATTTCGCATATCGCGATATCGAGATTCCTGATGTCAATAATCTTTGACATGTCCAACTCTCGAACCCTGAAACTCCGACAAGAACTGGAATCAACGATCCAGATCAAACCTTTTATCTGACGGCTCAGCTTACATCGCGGTTTCGAGAAGTTAGGGAACCCTATTCCTTTGACTCTCCAGTCAGCGAACTTATGATCTTTCCCCACGTGTCCTTCCTGATGATGGACGGTCCTCCTTCTTTCAGGATTTTGTGAGCCCCTTTTCTCCTTGTTATACTTTAAAAGGCATGCAGGTTCTCCTTGATCCAACGATGGTTGGATCACGCGCTTAGATCGAACCCCTGAGATCTATCCTCCTCTTCAGTGTGCTCTTCTTGTCTAAATTCAGATCTGACGGCCCTCGTTCTGTCGATAATTTTGGATGGGATCCAACGATCAGTAGTTCTTCTCAAACTTTATGAGTCTTTGATCACTCGATTAATGTTGCGTTGCCGTCGATCATTTGCCTTCGATCATTTGACCTTCCTGAACTTATCTTCTGTTTGCCTATCGATTACAAACTTCCTATACTTTCCATCTTCACTGTTGTACTTTCCTTCAATGACAAGCATTCGCTGTCCGTTAAATATTTGCCACTCGCTGTCTGTTAAATATTTTCCAACAATGGCAACGATTTTTTTTATTCTGGCATTTTACGTGACCACCTTGGCACATATTATTACAACAATCTCATTTTTTTTACTGACAACAAAATTTACACAACGTTTACCTTCCGCATGTTTTACTTATGCCTTTGGATTGAGTTTTATTGATTAATTAGTTGAGTTTCACATTGAATCCATTGAATGACTAAATCGAGTCGAGTTTTACAATGCCTGATTGAGTTTACCTTCCATTTTATCTTTCTCCCTTGCCATTCCATCTTACTTCACTTAGCGCTTTCATATCCTTCTCTGTGACTTTTGTAGACACCGTAACTTTATTTAAATGGTAGCCTTACCATATATTTAATCCATAGAAATTAAATGATAGCTTATCCATGACATTGCTGACATCCTTTCCAGAAATTAAATGACCGCGATCTAGTGACATCTACTGGCAGCCTTCTCTATGTATTTCACCTAATTAATACCTGTCAACATCATCATTAACTTACTCTGAGTTTTACCTATACCCTGGATGAGTTTTAATGCATTAACAACGACCTCTCTTCTTCTCACAATGCCATCATGTTTTAATATTCAGCGATATCGTATTGATTCAACATTCCTGTATTTATTAAGTAGCTATTAAATAGCGTGGGTGATTGTAGACAACAATTTTGGGTAATGATAGACGACCATTGGTTTATTTTAGTCAGCTATGTTGCAATTTATCGCAACGAATTAATGTTTTTGGCTATTTATTGATTGGTAGGATATTAACAAGAGTGTTTCAATTGCCAATGTAATAGAAAGTCTGTAATAGGTGAGTTGATAGTCTTAGTTTTAAATTGTATCTATTTTACACCGTAATTTTAGACAACAATTTTATATTTTGTATTCTTTACACAAAAATAGCATACCTTTTAGTCAACAAATGGATGGTCGATAGCATCTTCCTATAGATACAATATCTCCTTTATTTAGACAGTGATTGCAGTGTTTTTCTCGTCCCTTCATTTATTGTTAAGTTCCACATTATGTGACAACGACTTACATGCCAACAATAATTCAATTGATAAGTCACAACATTTAATTGTAATTGATTTATTTCTATGTAGATAACTTGGTTTCTAGTCGCACCAAAACTATTTATTCGGTGTATTGTTCAAGTCTTAAAAGATAGCATTCTAGTTTCATTTTTTAAAGGAAGGTGATTTACACTTATCTAACCTGGAAATTGGAAAATAGTAGCAGCGAACTATTGTTAATAATAATCATTTAACATGTACTGATTGATTTTATTGCACAAGGAATTTATTGTGTTGTATGAAAGTGATAGTCGCCTTGATTGACTTGGCGATTGGGTGCTAGGGTTAGTCGTCAAGGGTTAGATAGTTAACTTGATCTCCTAGCACATTGATTTTAGCTTGTGTTGAGGGTCCAGTTACGTTGTTGTGTCATGGTTGTTGTCGCACCTATCACCGAGTGACTACATGATTCCCGTGGAGGGAATCATTGCATGCCCTAACAGATAGAGGTGCTAGATAACTTGGTTGGAGTTTGTGCTATCTATTGCGAGCATAGGTTCGTTGTAGTTGTTGTTGGTGCTTGGGACGTAACACCTTCATGCGTATGGTTGCACGCCATCGAGGTTCTAGTTACTAGCCATCGGGGTCATTGTGTTGGGAGGGTGGATGTTGTCCTTAGGCTTGTAGGTGTTGTCATGTTTGTGTTAGGCGGGTAGTTGTTTCTATATTTTGATATACGCATGTTTTGCCCCATTGCTCATTCTGCTAGTGCATTGAGTCATTGTTGTATGTTGCATGATTGATGTGTGTGTGTTCATCATCAGCTTGTGTGGTTAAAATGTTGTCATTGTTTCCTTCCTGCCTAAAACAAAAAAACAATTTGCACTTCTTCTTCGCTTGTAGTCATAACGATGGGTTCGTTACATATGGTATCAGAGAGGGGTTCAACCCAACCCTATGACTGTGGATCACCAGGATTTCCATTGTAGTAAACCCATGAGTATTAACGCTTGTGTTAATTAAAGATCTTATCGTGTCCATGCGGTGATTGCATTTAGAGGACTCCACGGAGTTTTGCAACGTGGTTCTATGGAAGGAGGTGCGATGCCTCCAGAAGTCCCCGCACCCTCGGAGTCGAACCCCCAAGGGGAAGAACAATTCCTTAGGCTAGATTCACTTGTTGTAAGGGATGATGATGGTCTGACAAGTCCCTTCCAGGTAATTTTAAGGGGCCTTGATTCACCATCGGTACTGAAATGAGGGTAGGGCACATGTACCCCTAAGGGTCCATAATGCGCCCTAGCCAGTACTGTTAGCATCCACCGATAACTCGAGAGAGTTGATTTCTCGAGTCCACGAGTGTTGCAGACGGTTGTGTCATCGAGGCACGATTGTAGAGCAAGGCATTGTGATTCACACTTCATGATTATGACCTCCAGCATGAAGGTCCGCTTGGTGGTATTTCAACTGAAGGGGAGCACTCTTCTATGGTGGAAGATGCTCCTGCCACATTTGAACATGGTCATCGACGATGTGTCATGGGAACTGTTCGAGGAAAGGTTCTAGCAGAGGTATCTTTTTGAGGAATTCATTGAGCGTCAGATCAACGAGTTCGACGCCTTGCGACAAGGAAGTCGCACGGTTCCCGAGTACAAGGCCCATTTTGGAGTTGCTTCGGCATGCTCTGCACCAAATTACCCAAAAAATTAATGTCAAGAAGTTCGATTTTGGCCTTATTGTTAGAATTCAACTTCTACTTCAGGCACCAGGAATACTGGACTGAAGAAAGTGTGTTGGACTGTGGCAAGCCACATTACCATCATTATTTCCCAGAGGAAAGGGTCGGAGCATTTGAAATAGTCGGACCCACAACCATGGAAGTTTTGGGCAAGGCCCATCGGATTCATGCAACAATGAATAACCACCAGGTAGAGCACCAGTTAACTACACTTGAGACATCAGGTACCATCATTGAATAGACCCTTAGTATTTGATAGATATTGGTGCTACCGAGAGTTTCATTTTTGGTGCAGCGCTAAAAATGGATTAAGGAAAAGGCATTCGAACAGGATGATATTAGCTTTGTAGAGATGGCTTCGGGAGCCAAACAGAAGGTTGGAGGAAAGGTTATGGGTTATACCCTTAACTTGGGAGAGTTTGTCACCAGGGCCAACCTGTACTTCATGATCTTAGGATCTTATGACATCGTGATCAATATGGACTGGTTGGAATCGCATGAGGCGATACTCAACTGTAAGACAAAACAATTGATCTTGGTTAATGATGAGGGATAAAGATGAGTGATTGTAGGTCAGAACCAGGGAGTTTCCCTGAGGTTTATCTCTTCCTTGCAGTCATAGAAGAGCATGCACAAGGGATGTAAGATTTATGCGATCCTTGCATTAAATAAGAAGGGAATAACGTAAGGTCTAGAACACCTTCCTGTGGTGAGAGAGTTTGTGGAAATATTCCCAGAGGAGTTACCTAGGATGCCACCAGAGAGGGAATTGGAGTTTACCATAGACCTGAAACTGGGGACTGAACCGATAGAAAGAATGCCTTATCATATGTCGACCCTGGATTTACATGAGTTGAGAATGCAACTAAAGGAGTTGTTGGACCTGGGAATTATACGTCTACGTGTGTCACCATGGGGTGCGCCTGTTATTTTCATACGAAATAAGGATGGGTCTTGGAGACTCTGCATTGACTACCATCAATTGAACAAGGTAACGATCAAGAATCAATAAACATTGTCGAGGATTGATGATCTATTTGATCAGATGAAGGGTGCTACGGTGTTTTCAAATATCGATTTGTGATATGGGTATCACCAATTACAGATCAAGGAGGAGGATGTCCCTAAGATCGCCTTTAAGATGAGGTTTGGACATTAGGAGTTTACTATTTTACCATTGGAATGACAAATTCCCCTGGGGTATTTATGAGTTTGATGAACGGGGTGTGTTATCGCACAGTTTGTCGCTGGGTCAAAAGGCTAGGGTTTCAAATTATAAGAGTTTGAAAGTTTGTTTGACCACTATCACTTCAACGTTGGAGACCTAAGATCGGTGCCTAGGGGTAAATGAAGTCAAATTAAGAGAGCATGCAAATGTTGAAGGGAAAAGGCTAAGGACTAGAGGGAAGGGTTCTGAAGTGCTGCAATGGAAGGGCTCTAGAAACAAAACCCTAGGGGAAAGAGGCTCACTCTAGTGTTGCTTAAGAAAGGCCTCGTGCTCTTTCCTCCTTCCTTAGGATAAACATGGAAAAACGGCTAGCATAAAATATAAGTCAAGACAAGAGAGTGAGGTGAGGGAGAGTGTTGCAAAGGCAAG
>JASDQU010738604.1:99713-114064 GCA_032191745.1 Picea mariana | reverse complement strand
ATTCTTGAGGGCACTGTTTCATCTGTTTACATGTTGAATGTCTGAATGCTGTACTCTGATTTAGTCATCCCATTGATCCATTTTGATAAAAAACACCAAAAACATTGAATCTTGTAAGTTACCAAGCATCCTTAGCCTACAACCCTAAGGAGTTTCTTGGAGAGATAACACATGGAACTAACCCAAGAGTATGGATTGATGCTGATCTGCTGGGATTAATAATTTTGTGATGATGGTGGTGTACATCGCTGGTATATCTTATGATGTATTATTGGAAGCATATGTTGATATCATGGTGCATGCATTTTTCATATGGATCGGGCTACATGTTGAGACATGCGGTTGGATGATTGGCACATGTTTTATGGAGGACCTGGCAAAGATGTATGGGACTCATCTTTTTTTTTTGTATTGGTGCATAGTAGTACACTCATATATGGTATTACTTGATTTTCACAACATTGGTATTTGTTTGATACATGATTGTGGCACTTGGTTTATGTTGGAGACGTATCATGAGTAATATGATACATTGTTTGGCATGTTGGTAGATGCACATGGCTGGCATATTGGTGGATGCACATGTTTGGCATAATTGGTAGATGCACATGTTGGTATATTGGTAGATGCACATGTTGGCATATGGTGGATACATTACATGGATGATATATTTTGGCACATTGTTGATGTACATGGGTGTTTTGCATGGTGGGCACATTTTGGTACATGATGCACTTGGTGGATATATCGTTCATTTTTTTTTTGACATATATTTCGTCTCATGATGAATGGTATAGCACAAGTTTGATGCATGAATAGGTCCAAGGATCATCATATGGTAGCATAGTGTTCATCTTCCAGAGAAGATAGGTGGAGACATACCCTTAGGGGGAGTCATTCTTCTTCCGATGATTCCAGAAGGAGATATTTATCAAATGCATACCTAGAAAAGAGACATATATTTTAAGAAAGAGCACAGAGGCATAATTCCAGGGCGAGCGATGGTCACAGGGGGAGTATGTTCGATGTATTTTCAGCATTACATCAGATTGATATCCCTTGTTCAAAACGGGAGATATTATACAACAACAACAAGATAGGGGGAGCAACCACAAGAGGAGAATGGCCCTTTTCCATTAATGTCAAAGGAGGAGAGATAATCACATTGATGTGATTGATGTCTACTGATGGGAGAGATTGATGTGGAGAGATAGTCACATTGACTATTGATGAAGAGCATGCCTTGTCTACACGTTGACATCAATAATTGGTAATTGGAGTTGACATCAATGTTGGTATTGCCATCAATGCCAAAGGGGGAGATTGTTGGATCATGTTGTCATTGGTTCCAATGGTTTGATTGTTTGGGAGATTGTTGGATCATATGTCATGGATGTAAATGGTTTGGTTTGATTGATGTCATTGATTGATGTCAAGTAATTGATTGATTGAGGATTGATGAAAAATGAATATGCCTTGATGAGAATGATAGATGTCCAAGTGGAAACCAACTGATAAAGATAGATCAATTGATATGATGCCCTTGATGAGAATGATAGATGTCCAAGTGGAAACCAATTGATAAAGATGGATCATTGATATGATGCATTGATGAAGATGAATTAAAGAGTTGTCATTGATACATGATGCATAGTTGATATATATGATGAATCATTATTGTCTTATCATGGTTAATAAGGTGCACAAATGGATGAACTCCAAAGTGGTCCCCTTATGGTGAAATCCCTCACGGGAAGATCCTTTACAGATTGAGTTATCCTAGAAGAATGGTTGGAGGACCCATGCTTGCATGTGGATTAATGAGATGAAGATCATTGAAGTTGTTGGTGAAACTATCCTCGATGGATAGTGCTTGACATGCCATTTCCGGTGGTATGTGGAATGTCACATAACTCCTCACGGTTTGAGAGTTATGGCTCTATGAATTTGAAGGACCTCGATATGATGGCTTGAAGCCCCAAAAGGTCAAAGAAGTCAAAATGCTTGAAAATAAGAAATCATTATTTAAATGATAAAGTAAAGTGACAAAATGAAGAAAGATTATTTAAATGATAAAATGAAGTGACAAAATCAAGAAGGAAAATTTAAATGATAAAGTATTGGAGAACTTTCTATTCATGGAAAGTGGTTAACCCTAAAATAAGGAAAATAGGTTTAGTGACCTAAAAATGGGTTAAGTAACCTAAAATGGGTTAAGTGACCTAGAAGATGAACGTGTAAATAAGAAGCTAGGATCTCTTGTAAAAAGTACATTTTTGTGATGAGAATCCTTTGTGGTTCAATGGAGAGCTTCTTGTGAATATCTTATGGAGTATTGATGGATATCTTCTTGTGAGACCATCCTATTGGTGTGGATCTGTTAAGCATGATTGAAGATCTATTCTAAGGAAGAGAGCGAGAGGAGGATCTCATGGACGCATCAAAGTTTCGTCAATATCGGAGATCTTGATGACAAAACTCTCGGATTCACAGAAAACCTTATTTTCTGATGTCCGCGCGGGTTGTCTTTGTATAGGGTGCATGTACATGTGGGATGGATGTGTATAGGGTGAGTGTACATGTGGGATGACTTTGTACAGGGAGCGTGGAGTGGATAAAATCATGGAGTTTTTTTTTTTGAGCTGGTGCCAAGCTCTTGGATTATGAGGCAGGTTCCAGATCTGCATTCTATGGCCTCAGATCTATCACTGAGACACTGGTATGGTTACGTTATTGTCTTGATGGATACTATTGTTTTATGTGTTGTGAATTCTTAGGGCATTCTTGGTATGGATTCTATGATGTGTCTCAATTTGGTTGATTTGGTTGATGGAGTGAGAAACGCTCTTGTGATTCAGTAGTAACATGATTGCTATGGTATACTAGTTATTTATACATGATTAAGATAGCATTCATATTGATTTGTTGTGGAGCATGAGAAAGCTATTGGAGTGCTTGGATGTGTTGTGACTGGTTGTGGGTCAGTTTGGATAGTGGAAGATAAAAGAAAAAGTGATTGCAGGTTGCAGAGGATCTGAGCATGTGAAGAAAAGGAAAACCCTAGTTGCTTAGAAGCATATGCTTGTTGTATTATACACTGGTCACGTTGACATGTGGGCTGTAGTGAGCCAGGGCATGTGCACAAGCGAGCTGCACTACTGACAGGTCACATACCTGTTCACAGATTGATATCTGTTAAGGATTGTTGCCTCATCTCAGTTAGTGCCGAGGATGTAAGTTGAGTCTTGCATTATAGTGCAGGTGCTCTTACAGAGTTGTACTTTATTCAGTTGTTGCTAATAAACCCCAAGGATTGTAGTCTGTAATAAAAATAAAATTGTACATATATCTTGTGTTCTCTGTGTTCATTATGGTGATGACTTGTTGATGATATATTGTTGATATATGTTGTTGATATGTGCTCACATCTAACTGGTTATAAATGACAACAATGGGTAATGAATAAATGTTGAATGCTAATTGATGAGTTTTTGTGCAAGAGGGAAGTTTTGGGAAAAAGATCCCCACACTCATTCACCCCCCCACCCTCTAAGTGTGATAGGTGTGTCCAACATTTGCATCCTTTGCTTCTCTTCCTCAAGATCTTGCAACTACATTCTTAGCCTAGAATTCTCCTTATGTATTTTCTAATTAATGTTCTTTTGCAGCCTTGTCTTCATGAGAACTTTACTGAACTTGTCTTCTTGATAAGAGCCTTCAAAATATTGACCAAATGAACTCTTGTATTTCATGTCATATCACCAACTTGCAACACACGCCAAAACTAGCTATGATACCACTTGATCCAGAAATCCTTAGACACCACTTATTTTTTTAAGTATATACATACAATATCTAACTTAATCTAGAATAATTTACTATTTGTATTGGGGTGGTTTGCAAAATTTTAATGATGTCCTTTTCACCCAAAAACTCATAAATTGATGATTAGGTTGATGAATAATGAGATGACATAGTAGAAAATAAAAAAAACTCAAAGTACATAGAGATTACATACTTTTGTTTCATCTTTAAGTTCCCTTCAATCCAATAAAAATTGCTTTCATCATCTTCAAATACCAAAAATCACATCTAAAATGACTCACATAGGCTCATTTAATGGATTATTTTAAATTCCATTACTCAAAACAAGAAAATAACTTCACCATTGAAATCCTTGTGAAATTTTGATAAATTTGACTATAAAGTCGACCAATTTCCAAACTGGCTCAATTTTACCCTCTTTCGCATGCAAACCAATGCATTAAATTCTATTTAATGGAAGATTGAGAAAATACTTTTACAAATAAATTCAAATCAAAAAATAGAGCTCAAATTCACAATCCTTGTGAAAAATTGTGAAAAATGAGTATAAAGTTGCCTGGGTGTTGTCATTAGACCTCATGGCATGTTTTACGAGACAACATATTTAACCTATTCTTGGAACGAAAATCGAGACATGTGTAAAACCTCGAAATACGTACTATTTCTTGGAAACTATGACACCTTAGGATTCATGCATACCTTGAACCCTGTGTCTCAGGGTATGTGCAATGTGTTGGCATTCGTGTCCAATATATAGGGCATAGGTATAATTCCCTGTCCGAATTAACTGACAACTTAACTCTATATTTAGTGGAATCTTAAATCGTTTTCTATATTTAGCAGAGGTCGGGGGTTCTCTTGCCCATGACCCTTGGCATACTCGTTGGTGTGTTTTATAATACATGGTGTGTGTGTGTGTATATATATATATATGTTTGTCGGTTGTGTTGTTTTAAACTTCCTGCATGAACTTTATCATAGCCCCCCCATGATTTGGACTGGTGGTTACAAGGTGTATACATGAATCAAGGGCTATGGAATGGGGATTGGGCCCTTGACCTTTTTCCACCCAAACAAACTTCAACATAAATTTAAATATATTGTGTGACATATAAAGGTTAAGTCACATAAGAGGGAGCATTGGTAGTGGGGGCTATGTTAAGTCTTGGTAGGTTATGGAGGTCGTGGGTTCGACCCCTCTTGAATCCATAATTTTAACATACATTAACCAATATTGACTAATGAGAGGTTTCCACATGGTGACCTCTCATTGTCTCTCCAATGCCACTTGTCAATGGATGATTGGACCACTTGTGCATCACTTGTCAACATGCAATTCATCCACCTAAAGGTATGATATTCCTAGTAAGATACCAATATTCATGTGCAACATGTTACCCTTGTAGTGGAGACGGATGTCACCTATTTTTCCCATGTACAAGGGAAGATTCCTTAGTAACCTTGCAAAGGATCCTATAACATGTCAAGACAAGTCTGTGACCCCTTATCTTGGTCACTTTATTGTACCACCAACTTGAGAAAGGTTTAAGGTAATGTCAAAGTGGTTTAAACAAGACAAATTTAATGTGTGTGTGTGTGTGTGTGTGTGTTAGGGGTGTTTCAAAGACAATCAATGATAACTATCAAGTAAAAAGAGTACATTAAATGCCCCGAAATACTATCTATTAAAGATAAATAAATTGATGTAATAAAACTTGATTAAAGAGATGATTCACTCAAGCATAAAAAAATTATAACAATAGAATAAAAACAACTCTAAACTAGTAAGAATGAAATGAAAGAGGCATCAAATGTAAGCCTAAAGACTATCAAACCAATAACTAATGGTTACTAAAATGAAATAGCATGAAACTACACTAAACTAATGCAAGGTGATGTTGACGGGTCCAAATGGCCTATTACGCAGGTAAGAGAGAACACCCGATGGCAGGTCCCAATCATACCTACTCTCGTTTGGGATGACGTTTCCGACTAATATGTGCGCCTGGTTTCCACTAAGAATTAAAAGAAGAAAAATGGGAAAAATAATGAACCGTCTCCCCAAATAATTATAATTAACTCTAAATCTAATCTAAAAAGGAAACAAACTAATGTAATATAATTATTTCTAATCTATCATGTGTAGGTGAAAATCTAATAGATGAATATAATATAAGATAATATCATTGGTTGCATAAATAGTTCATGAAAAACAACAATATATGAAAACAATAATGCAACAGATGTAAACGTAAATAGTTACAAATTACACCTACAACACCATTCTCATATCCATTAGAAATCGTAAATGAATATGAATCTTAAACAACGTGTACAAAAATAGTTTGTATAACAAATTATTCAAGAAACTCATGAAATAACCGTACATGAAGAAGAGTCCCATATATAGTCGTAAAACATTTATGATCCTTAAATTCCTTATGCTCTTTACTGAATCAGAGATAAGAGTACCATCTGAAGCTATAATGGGAAAAATTCCCTCCAATCGAAAAAAGTCCCTCTCTTCGTACAATGAATTCTCTTTTATAAAATCAGAGAGACTCTTTATTTCTCGTAACTGTTCATTAATTTTGATTACAAATTTTCATTTTGTCTCCCTTTGTTTTGTTATCTTACAATTCAAATTTCTCTTACGTATTTATTGATAAATATATTTCACTATGGACATAAGTTAAGAGGATTTTTAAATTTGTCATATTCATGTTGTATGAATTCCACAAGTCATCATTATTGGAAATATCTTCAATTCCACCAAACTACATCCGCTTCTGTCCTTTAAAATTTCTAAGTGTTTTGGTGATAAATATGGTAAAAATAACTTTACTAAAATATTCTTCCCATTTCCATCTTTCCAATGATCTATCTCATGCTTTATTTGACCACCCAAAACTTGAGATATGCATGTTGGAACAATTCAAAGTCCATCTCTAGTTAAATCGGTGCCACATTTTCTCCTGAATTTTCTAGGCATTTCTGTTGTTAATCTAATTCAAATTCTTCTTCTAATACTCTCTTCTCCCCATTAGCTTTGTAATACCCCTAGGCCGAATCCCAATTGTAATGTAAATGTAAATATAGGCTATTGATTCATGGGCGCACAAGATTTGAGTAAAATTTAGCAAACACACACCAAGGGAAGAGTGTGAACTTGTTTCATAGCTTGGCGAGCACCTTAGTAAGTGTGTGAGGGTTGTCTTGCATGTGAACCAAGGGAGGAGTGTGCATTTTTGACATATATTTGAGTGCACCTGAGTAAGTGTGTGAGGATCGCTTCAAAGTGCACACCAGACCATCTTTGTAGCTGGGATATTTTGGGGTTGAAGAGCCTTTGTATATACACATATTGAGGCTAGAGTTCTTGTGTGGTTATTAGGCTGGAGATCCTTGATTGGGCCAAAGGCCAATGCATCTATTTTTTTTAAATGTAATTGCACTTAGATATTAATAAAAACATATCACCATGCCCAGACCAATCAAACAAAAAGACATAGGGGGTTTAAACTCCACTAGAGAAGGGAAAATGGCCTAAGAGTTAGGAAGAGGGAATATTTTAATAATATTTCAAAAAATAAAAGTTATGGGATATATATTTATCCTAAGTTCCTAAGGGATGGGAATGAGTCACCAAGTGGAGTGAAGCTAGTTCTTAAGGTGAAAAGCGTCTAGTTTTAACCAGGAAAATATATTGTTGGGCCTTAGTGTACTTCAGGGATTCATTAATTCCTTCATCAGGAAGACCAAATTTCCTCTTCTATGCATTTGTATCTTGTTGTAACTGGTTGTCATCAGATAACCCTGTAGTGGGGAAGGAATGCGTGTTATTGAAGAGGTGTGTTTTGAGGTCCATGTGCTATTGAAGAGGTGGGTTGTCAGACCTATGTTTATCGAAGAAGTGGGTTGTCATGCCCATGTTTTTTGAAGAAGCGGGTTGTCAAACCCGTTTTTGTTGAAGAAGCAGGTTGTCACGCCGTGAGAATTCTCTCCAGGTAAGAGAACTATTGAGAATTGATTTCCTAGGGTGCCAAGTAGTAGCTACACGACTCTGATACTTCCTGACTGACCTGTTAGATAAGCCTTTGAAGGGAAGTTGGGCATCCGAATGACTGTTGAGAAGAGAAGGGGAAAACTTCCTAGGGTAGGAAAAGGATGTGGGGAATGAGGAATTTCTTTTTTTTGGTTGGGGTTGGTACCTTTGTTTAAGTCTTTTTACTATTGATAGACATTATCTTGGCTTAGGAATCCTTTTCCTTGGTGGACTTTAAGCCCCAAATCAGGGGTGACCTGCTACTGAGAGTTTTTGAGCGACATAGTATATGGATAGGAGGAACGTCTGAGGTATGCACGCAGTTGGTGGATTACAACAAAAGATAAGTTTCTTGCTATGTGTATTATTCTCTGAGTAATGTGCATACACATGTTAAATATATTATATGTTACAATTGTGTGTATATTTGTGAATGGATTATATATGTTGTAGAACTGCATGTTTGTTGCATATGCAGGGCATGAGCCATGGCAATTTATATGTGTTTATATACTATTATCATGTGAATGCTTATTCTATTTCTATTTATGGAATTGGTATATTTATGTTGGGATGTGCATGTACTGTTAGTTTTGCATAACTATTGCAGATGTAGAGCATGGTAGTTAATAAGTGTTTCATGTTAGATAATTATGTGGTAACGTTCATGGGATTCTAAGGAAAGTCTTGAATCATCAAACACACATGGAAATTATTCTCTGTGCACAACATGTGATAGACCCCATGCGAAATAAGAATGGTTTCCTGCATAGTTTTATTATAAGTTCATTATGTTGTTATAATTGTTATCAATTAAGTAACTTTAGCAGTAATTGTATGGATTCTAGTGCGAAGCTAGAAATGTCATGCATGTTGAGAGATAGTTGATGTGGTCAACACAATGATGGTTGAGCATGCAGAATTACTAAGACAGAGTTGTTGCATGTGGTACGAGACCGATGAATGTGCACTAGGAAAACATAGTTGCACGTAGCACACAACTAGTTGTGCACGCTGTTGGTTTCAATGAGATTCTTTCATAGAAGAAGGAATTGATATTAGAGATTTATTTAGCGAGTCATGATAGTAGAGACTTTACAATATGGTAACGAGACTCAATTAGGAAAATGGATATGATATATTGTGGTATCAGAGTTCAAAATTTTGAAGTGGGATGGCCCTTAAGAAGAGCTGGGGACGTTACAAAATGTTATCATATCTTTTGGTTCAACAATGGACTTTTATGGGCCAAAGATAAACATGAATATGGTGAGGTGGGTATGTTTATGATAGTCATGGAATCACAAGAGTAAAATGTGGAAAATCAGTTGATTTAAGAAAGAAGTCGAGTGTGCTAAGTATTGGTGTGTGGTGCTTGCGTACTAAATTTTGGCATTGCGTGGTTCAAAACTTATGGTGCATGGAAGATATCAATGTGTGGAGTGTGCACGCTAAATATTGGAACTACTAGGTATATAACTTGTGGAGCACACTAAATATGGGAGTGAAATACATGCGTGATGAATATGTACACCATGCAGAATTGATGGGTGTGTGCATAATAATAGTACACAAGGCATGCACATTGAATATTGATGATACACATTGAGTGCACGTTGAATATGAGCATTGCACATAGAAAAATTATTGGCTCATGTATAGTGTTGGTGTGTAGTGCATGCACACAAAGAAGAATTGGAGATGCGCATTGAGTATTAGGTGCGAGAGGGTGTGCAGTGAATGTTGGAACGATGTATATCAAAGATATAATTTGTGTGGAATATTGGTGCATGAATTTTTTTTTGTGCGCGCTAGATAATGATGCGTCGAACCCAAAAGTTGAGTGTGCTAAATATTAATGCATGATATAAAAGTTGTGCACCATGAATAGTGATGCATTGTATGTGCACTTGGTATTGGATGTGTAGAGAATGCGTACATGATGAATATGGGTGTATAACACATAATTGGCATACACATGAGATTTAAAAAGAAATAAAAGGAGATAAAAGAGGAGGAAACGTCCTGGACAAAGGAGTTTAAATATTCACCCATAATTTTGAATTAGGTTGTGTTATCCCCATTTTTTGGGATAACTAAGGAGATCATGTCTCGAGGCCCTCCAGATGAAGATATGGAGTTTCGAGATACTACATGACCAACAATTTCCACTTTCACATACATAATCCCACTCTATCAACACATTCTGATCCATTGTCACCACATCCACCACACCAACTAGATTATGGAAGGAATATGGGTCTTGCTCCATGCGGTACAAGTCAGGTATTGTGGTAGGTAATCACCCTAATATTTAAGGAATTTTAACATGTTGTATTTGAGCTTATTTTGATTATAGAATGCCTTCTTGGACATTATGCCTTTGACCTTGTTTCACCTTGGTGAGTGTGATATATTTCCTAGTAAGTGGCCAACCTTTGGGAAAGATTTATGACAAAGGTGTTGGATCATGTTGTCATTGATGCCAAAGGTTTAATTAATTGATGCCAATGGATTCATGTCAAGTGATGGATTGATGTCAAGTGATTGATTGATGTCAAGAGATTGATTGTTTGATTGATGCCAAAGGATGATTGATTGATTGTTGTCAAAGGATGAATGTCAAGGAATTGATTGATGCCAAAGGATGATTGAATAATTTCAAAGGTCAAAGGTTTGATGTAAAATGATTGATGTTGTTTGATGTAAAGATGAATCATTTTTGTCTTATCATGATTTATAAGGTGCACAAATGGATGAACTCCAAAGTGGTCCCCTTATGGTGAAATCCCTCATGGGAAGATGCTTTACGATTAAGTTATCCTAGAAGTATTGTTGGAGAACCCATGCTTATATGTGGAATAATGAGATGAAGATCAATGAAGCTGTTGGTGAAAATATCCTAGATGGATAGTTCTTATCATGTCATTTCCAGTGGTATGTGGAATGTCACATAACTCTTCATGGTTTGAGAGTTATGGCCTTACGAAGATGAATGACCCTCATATGTAGGCTTGAAGCCCCAAAAGGTCAAAGAAGTCAAAGAGCTTGCAAAGAAAAAATTAATATTTAAATGATAAAGTAAAGTGGCAAAGTCAAGAAGGATTATTTAAATAATAAAGTGAAGTGACAAAATCAATATGAATATTTAAATGATAAAGTAATGGAAAACTTTCTAATTATGGAAAGTGGTTAACCCTAAAATGAGGAAAATATGTTAAGAGACCTAGAAATGGGTTAAGTGAACCTAGAAGTGGGTTAAGTGACCTAGAATATGAAGAGTATAAATAAGAGGAAAGGGTCTCTTGTGAAATAAATATTTTGTTTGCATCTCTTGAGCATGCATTGAAGATCTATTTTGAGAGAGAGAGTGTGTGGAGGATCTCATGGATGCATCAAAGTTTCGGCAAGTTTGAGATCATGACAACAAAAGTATCAGAAGTTCAGAAACCCTAGTTTCTTAGGTATACGCAGACTGTAGTGGGCCAGGGCACGTACATACGCACGCTGTATGAAGACAGGGTGTGTACAATGGATGAAGTCATGAATATTGGTGTGTGAGATAATGACAGACTCTTGAAGACTGAAGCAGGTTCTAGATATGCATTCTATGGGGTGAAATCTGCCATAGAAACTCTAGTATGGTTACATTGTTGTCTTGATGGATACTCTTGTTTGTTTTGTGGTGAATTCTTAAGGCATTCTTGGTATGGTTGTTGTGATGTGATTTGTATTGGTTGATGGAGTGAGAAACACTCTTATGACTCAGTGCTGATATGATTGCAATAGTATTGTGATTTCTTATACATGATTGAGTAGCATTCATATTGTATGCTTGAGGAGCATGAGTGATTTGTTGGAGAGCTTGGATGTGTTGTGACTGGCTATGGGTCAGATTGGATAGTGAAAGACAAAAGAGAATGCGATTGTAGGTTGTAGAGGATCTGAGTGTGTGATGAAATGAAAAACCCTAATTGCTTAGAGGTGATACACAAGATATAGTATAGACTAGCCACATACATACGTGGGTTGTACTATGGGTAGAGTGCATACATACACGTGCTGCACTAGCAACATCTCACGTACCTGTGACAGATTGATATCTGTTGAGGATTGTTGCCTTATCTCAGTTGGTGTTGAGGGTGTAAGATGAGTCATGCATTATAGATCCAATTCTCTTGTAGAGTTGTACTCTATTCAGTTGTTGCTGATAACCCAAGGATTGAAGTCTGTAATAAAAAGAAAATTGTACATACATCTTGTGTTCCTTGTGATGATGATTTTTTGATGATATATGTTGTTGATATATGTTCACATGTAACTGATTATAAATGACAACAATAAGTAAATGAGTAAATGGTGATTGCTAACTAATGAGTTTTGTGAAAGGGAAGTTTTGGGAAAAAGAGTCCTACATTGTTTACCCCCACCTCTCAGTGTAGTCAGTGTGTCCAACATAAGGGTCCCTTAAGGGGTTATCATACCATCCTCGACCACACTTGCCAGTTTCCTCTCATCACACTCCCATCAAATTTTCCTCTTCTAGGCCCTTTGACTTTAGTGACCCAAGAAGGCCATGTATCTTATTTCATGGGAAGAAGGGGGTGAAGGCCTGGAGGGATTGTTGTTGGATAAAAAGATGAAATCCTAGATATAGACCTTCCATATGCTTTCCCCAGGAATCCTTAAGAAATAAATGAAACACTTCTCTATAAGAAGTAGGGGACCTATAAAAATAAATGACAATTAATGCTTAAGTGGTTAGCTTGAGGATGGGAGGTCTCATCACCAGCTGACCTATCATGATCATGGGTATATAGCCGTATGACATTACCATCATCTGGTCACCAAGCCAGGGTAATGACTCTTAGTTACACAAATGGGAGAAAGGGGTCTCAAAATGAACCAACTTTCTAATTTTCGCGAGGTATGTTGTGAATGACACTATCATTATATTGGCACCACACCAAGAGAGTGGCCTTTAAATTGTTCCTTAAAAACAAGAAAAAATAACAAATGGTAAGAAGATGGGATTGGAAAAAGTGCATCACAAATGAAGGTGTCACACATCCTCTACAAAGGCACCCATAAATGAGATAATACAAGCTCTTGTATGTCATGAAAATCATTGAACTATGAATTCTAAACCCCTTCCACCTCATGATCCACTACATGACCTTGAGAGACCATGCTTGAGAGCATACCCTACTTGAGGGATTTGGTCTACCCAATAGGATTCCTATGACACCCATCCCATACTTAAACTTGGTCAATTGTATAGGGTTTTTGACCATTTGTTTGATTAGATGAGGTAGTTTTGATGCACATGTTTAGGTTCCTTTGTTATTATATGTGGTTTACACTTGTCTTCATATCTTTGACATGAAATATTTGGAGGGCATACCCTTTTGTTTTGCAGGACCTTGTTTCGTGGCCAGTTTTGGGAGAACAAGCCTAGCTTTGGATTCCATGGGGAAATAAGTCCAAGGGATGGATGCCTAGGGCCTGCACTCTAGATGACATACAGGTGCCTTTGGAGGCCTATAAGACATCATGATGAGCCTAACCTAGCCTCTACCACCTAAACAAATTTCCTAGGAGAGGCAAAATGTCACATCCTTGAGGGTGGACATCATGAAGGGGCTAGGGTTTGGTGATGATGGAGTTACACATTGACAATTTACATATTTTCTTTGGATGAGGCATGGAGAAGGATTATCAACTGATGAGGAGGTGGAAGGAGCCCCAATGACTTCCATTTCTTCTCCAACTATTTCCTCAAGTGCCAAAACGTCCCCTAAAGGGGTGACATCATATTGTTTTATGGTTTATTTTATGTTAAAGTGACAATTAAATATTATTATTTTATGCAATGGGTAATATAAGGGTTGTTAACCCATTATCTTATGTGTTACTCTTGCTAAGTGGACAAACTATGTATTAGACATTTTGTATAAGTAGAGATCATGTGAATATATTTTCATAACATATCTCTCCCACATTGAGAGGTACTTGGCTGAAATTTTCTCTCTCTTTGGGAAATCTCTATCTGTTATGCTATTTTTTATGGTTTATATTTACTATTGTATGGTGTTGGTTGTGGAGCCTAATTATCTTCCTGATTTAGAGATCTTTTACTTTCAGCCATGTTTATACCCCATGAAGTATTTACACCCCAGAAGTATGTACACTCTTCCACACAGGGGAGTGCAGAGGGGGGGTACCCCCTCTGCGGGGTCCGGGGGGGCAATCCCCCCGGATGGGGGGTCTGGGGGAAAGCGTCCCCCGAAGCAAAAATTGCCTTGTAAAAGTATATTGTAATTTTATTGTAAATCTGGACCGTTCATTATAAGGTCGCAGGTCTAACGATAAAGATTATGTTAGGGATTTTTTCTCTAGAAGGAAACCCTCTTTTATGAGGGAGATGTATTGCAGCTATGTATGTTGGCGAGTATTGTATTCTGAGAGAGGAGACTGTGAG